>JBBMJY010000014.1:4485990-4496377 GCA_037833715.1 Toxotes lorentzi
CACACACACACATACACACACACACACACACACACACACACACACACACACACACACACACACACACACACACACAGTCCCCTCCCTCCACTTCTTGAGTTACCTTTATTTATTCCATAAAAAGTAAACCAGCCAACATCATGTACAAGGTTTTTATTAACGCTAACCCTGGAATATTACATATCATGTCTTTTTTTTTTGACATTTCCAAATCATGTATAAACTTTATGACCAGTCACGGAGCAAAGCATTTCATCAAGCTTTATTTAGATGTGTTGCATTGAAACCTGCGGAGAAGTGCTGGTCTACCCTGATTACCAAAAATAAACAGTGGGGAAGTAAAAGTCTGAGTCATTCATCATTGCATCATATTGACTGGCGTTTGATATTCCGATGGTTTGTGGATGTAAGTGAGAATGTCAGGGATTTTCCTTTGCATTACTCAGCATTCGTACTGTAGATCCATAGCTTGTGTTTGAGAGATGTATTATAAAATATCATTTTACCTCAATGTAATGGAAGAATGCATGAATGATGAGTGATTGATAGCCAGGTAAGCCTGTAACTGTTACACATTGTGATGGCATGTTTCTATATTTCAAAATATCCTGTCACGTGTGAGTGAACTTGTAAAAGTGACCTACAGAATGTCTGAAGGACAAAAGGCTGTCACTTTAACAGTTTGATGCTGCCAGCAAAGTTGCACACATGTATGTCATGTCTACAAAAGGGCCAGGAAAAAGGAAAATTGTTATAGTCGCCATTGTGTTTGGAGGAAATTCAAACATCTTTACACATTTAAAAAATAAAAATAAATTTAAAAAATCATTTAAATCCACTACAGATTGGGCTGTTTTGCATTTCCAGTTTTTATAGCTGTTTTTAGCTGTAATGACTGTGGAATCATTATCAGCTACTACACGCTGATTTGTGTCTGATTTCTTATCAAAAAGGCGGCAGACAGACACGGATCACATACATTTCACTACATGGGTCACAAGTGGACCATGTAAACACTTGGGCAGGAGTAGTACAGTACACCAAGAACAGATTGGGACTTGAATGCAGAACATCAGAAAACATGTTAGCTTTTCCCTCCCTCTGACTCCAATTGCTTTGGCTTGGCTTGCCTTACTCCTGTATTGTCCTTCATACATATTTCAGTGCTGTTAATTCTTTGTAGTTGGATCTAAGCATGTCTTGATTATGCTATGGTATATGTTGTCATTTTGTTCTTGAACCATTGTTTTCTTATTATAACCTAAACACAAACAGACCATCTGCTGACCTCCAACTATTTGGTGATTTGCTGGAGACATGCACATGATTTACAGCTCACATCACCTCAGTCCCTGCAAACATTTGCTCAGTCCACAGTTAAACTCTCTGTGTGCAGCTCAGCATCGAAAACAGGAACTTCAGTTAATACTCTGAATGTAAATGTAAAACACAGACCCTGCAGCCACATGCAAAAGAGACTGAATGTATATAAAAACATTCCTGTCAAACAATACTATTTATTTTCTCAGCCATAACAGATACTGTATATATCATCTTTATGGCACGATCTGGTTGACAGACTTTTCTTTACCACGGGTGGGCGGATTAATTAATTAGCATCATTAGGCTCCTGACAGTGAAATGAGCCTCATTAAAGAAAATTAGATGAAACACACACCAGCCAGTGCAGACGAGGAGAGCGGGTGGAGCAGGAGTGTGTGTGTGCGTGTGTGTGTTAGGGATAACTGGAGGGGGTGGGGTATGAAAGGCAGAAAGAGAAATAAAAGAGACTGAATGATAAACACATCAAACTGCAAAGTACGATAGCCTCACTGCAATGTGATCCTGTCTGGAGTGAAATGAATTGTTGTTGTGACTCAAACAATAGGAGGAAATGGATTGATTTAGTAAGTCTGTCATTAAAGCTGCTGGCCCAGTGATGTGACTCCCCATGGGGGTTTTGCCCCCTCTTGTGGAGCTTAGTTAAACTGTTACATTCAGCAAGTTGGAGTTTGTCCAAGAGTGTTTCCACAGTCAGAGTTTGAATTCTGTGGAATAAATACTGTAAGAGCAAAATAATGTGTAATAGATTTAGTTTCTCGTCATGTATGAGACCATAAACTTCCACTTAGACTCAGTGGAGATACAGTGCAGAAACAGATAAGCTCCTCTTCAGACTGTGAGTGAATCGTTAGAGTGAATTATTGAAAAAAAAATAACTAGAACTTCAAACTGAGTGAGCGTGACGCATCTGTTTACTTCATTTACCTGTGGTCCCTGTTTAAACTGGGCTTAGAGTGCCAGTCCCTGTAGCAAAGTCACATCAGACTAGAAAATAAAGTCTTAGTAATAGAGCAAGTGAGAATGAGGTAAATATAGAGGAGAGAAGGGCAGTGAGAGGAATTAGAGAGGAAGGTGGGACTTAGGGCCTTAAGAGACTAAGAGAGAGAGAGAAAGTCCAAGTAATACTGTACAGCAGACTGATACAGAAGAGACAGGAAAAAATCAGTTGAACCTTGCATCTTCATAAATCAACAAGCATAGGAAAATCTGCTACTTCTGGGAAAAAGTTGGCAAAGTAAATAAGGAAAGTGTAATCACATGCTGTTGCCTTAGTCAGGATTCCTATCAAAGGTCACTGAGGAGAGAGGGTTTACTCACAGGGTTTAAAATGTTTTTTCTTAGTGGAGAAACTGACCCATAATGAGGAGGAGATAGTGATAAAAAACATGAGTGCTTACCTCTTTCAGTCAATAGTCAAAACTTAGTTCCCTTCAGATCATATTTACATTCTTGAACAGTAGTTCTGGCTGCTAAATCAACTGTTTTTTCAGTTTTATACTATGTAATACTACAAGAACCATGTCATTTAATAAGTGAGTGGTAAACTAATCCATGTCGTGCTGTTGTTTTCTGTTAAAGGTGCCACGAGTTGTTTTTGACCACTAGTAGCACTATGGAGCAATTTTTGGATGAGTTGGTCAACACAGTACAAATTCCTGCCACCAGTTTCACAGTGTTCAACTGATTCCCATGGTGACGTTCAAAGAAGCGTAGTGATGTGCCAACATAGATATGTTTTTTATGAGGAAAGAACTGAATTTAAGACGTTTATTAGACCTCAAGGACACACAGAAAGAAAAACTGAATCTAAACTGAACTCTTTGGTTGTTTACCAGGAAACTCCGTGGGGCGACTTTAATTTTGAATTACTGCAGTTTAAAAAGTGCTTGCCAGCAAACTATGAAAACCCCTTAAAAAGACTTTATGTGACAGAAAAAAACCAACAGCAGCAGAATTTTTTAATGTGGTCAACAATACAGCAGCTGTCCGCTGCATGGATGAAAGTTGATTGGAATGCGACCACAACTGCTAAGAACAGAGCACACTATCAACCAAGCCTGTTGCAGAATGAATGTAAGGTCAGGGTAAAGTAAACTTTCCCTGAAGTGCAATGTAGCATGTTTTCTTGGTTTGCATGCACCCTTATTCCAGCCAAACAACACAGTCTTTTGTATTTAATATTGAACTCAGAGCTCCTGAACTGTTTCAAACCCTAATCCTACATTAGAGCCTACCCTGCCTCACTTCGTTATGACTATAGTCAGCATCGAGGCTCACAGTCGTCCCTCATCATCCCCCAGTTCTACAAGTCATTTGGCTGCGGGCATAGTGGAACACACTCCGTCACACATACACACTCTGTGGGGTGTTGTAATTGTGCAGGGGGCCTTAATTGCATCTGATAATTGGTGGCTGTTTTAAGAAAATCTGCCCAGCTATCACTCACCTAAATGGGGCGGTGGAGAGGCCCTGGTCTCACGCTCTCTCACGTCTGAGCGGAGGAAAGGGAGAGCGGGGCTGTGTGTTTTTAAGGTTCACCAGAGTGTTGTTAGGGTCTCGTAGCTTTAACCTAGCCAGCTTCCCTGGTGGTCGGCCAAGAGCAATGGCACGGCCCCACGGGGAAACAGATGACTCAGTACGTGCGTGCGTTTCCATGCACCGACTACATTCATTTTGCTCTAAACACACTTTTGAACCTCAATTCTGTTAGAGCGGCACTTGAGTAGGCACTTCATTTCTAAGTGCTTTTGTGGAAGTGGCAAGTCATGACCACTATTACTGCTACTCTCAACAGGGACTGCCTGATAGTAGTTTTTAAGGCTGACGCTAGTTTATGTCTTTAAATTATAAAATAAATGTGCCAAAAATCCACAAAATTATAGCTTCACTATAATACCAGACGTATGACATATTGTATTGTCAATAAAAGGCCAATTTGAGCCACAAACAAACATATTGGCGTCACCCTAACTCTTGTTTCTCTTTCTTGCCTGGAAAACAAACACACTTTTCATAGCATAAGACCATGATTTTCTACACCACAGCCATTTTCCCTTTACTATTTATACATTTTGTCATTTTATTTAAAGCTAGCCAGTGTTACTTTTGCTGAACGGCAGACACCGAGCCCACAAGTGATAATTATGGGATCAGGGCACACTGAATTTTTCTACATTTCCCAGCATTCTCTCAAGTCAGCCATCATTAAGTGACTCGCCAGAGCAAGTGCAGTGGGCACATAGAGACAGAAGTAAGTGGATCCACAGAGCAATATGATGAAATTGCCTTTATTCCGGGGCAATGATGTGTTGCCATTGCTAAATAAGACAGGACATGATCTATTCCTGACACATCAAGACATCACCAAAGTGTGGGCCTGCATATATAGCATCAGCAGACTGAGTGTAGTGTTCGAGTGGGCCGAGCACTGAAGTTGTGCATGCACTAGCTGACTGGCAGCAGCTTTTCTGCTCAGCATGGCCATTACAACGCAACATTTCTCAGTATTGCTATATTCTGCTGAAGCACTCTTGCCAATGCTGGATCAGATCCCTCCTCCACCCTGGCCCTAACGCTCATGTGCTATACTTTTGGTAGTGTTGATTTAACTTAACTTTGTATGTATGTGTTTATTAATGTAGGAATTAGCTCTCCCAGCAGAATCCTCTTTGGTGTGCAGGTTCTTTAAGAGCTCCTTCAATGACCAGAGCCTTTTCTGCCAAATCAGTGAGGGGTGATTCATAAGTTTTTGGCCTATGGTTTGTTTGAGTGATTATGCAGAAAGTTAGAAACAACTGAAAATTGAAAGACACTTACTGTATGCGACTGCATTACATCAGATGGGGCCACTTAGGACAAGCTCCTGTCAAGCAGGCGATCGTAGCAGTTCTGTGGGTTGGAGACATGAAAGTGTTTGGAAATAGTTACTCTACCCTTATTCCTAAACACTAACCCTGCCAATAAAATGCAATCTCACCTCACAATAGTAAGGCCAACATGGAAACTATCATTTTGGTTGTCATCACCTTCACAGTTGCTTCTCTTGGCTGTGACTATGTCCCTGTACGTCTACCTCGTAAGTGTGGCTGTCGCTGACCGGCAGTGGCAGTGGCGGCTGTTAGACAAGGTCTGCCGCCACATGTGGAACATCACAGTCACCGTACGGTAGTCAGCCGTGGAGCCGGAGAGTCGCTGTCTTCTGCTCCCACAGGAGTCAAACCTGGAGTGGAGAACTGGGATCTTACTGTGAGGGCCATGACTTCATGTTTTGCTCACCTCCTCCTCCTCCTCCTCCTCCTCCTCTTCCTCCTCGTTCTGGTTCTCATTGACTTCATGTTCTATGACAACATCCCTCTTTCTCTCTGTGTCTCTACCTTACATGCACAGAAAGGGCCAGCTTTTGGCCACACTCCAGTTAGGGTCTTATTTGAATTAAGTTATTTACAAGCACTGTTGATATCCTGGGGATTGAATCTAACCCTGTAGCCATAAATAAATAAATAAATCACAGATAGAGCAGCAACGTAGTTTGAAAAAGCAGCTGCTCTCACCTCCCATCCAGGAGGTTACCACAGGGGGAGGATGTAAGGATCCCAAATGTAAGTAGTGCTTGTCCACCATGTTGTTTGTTAATGGAAAACTGATGCTCTGATGAATTTTGCAGAAAAATGTTTTGATGACACAGAAACACAGTTAAAAGTGTATTACAGAATTATTCCAGGCATCACTTTAACCTGTTTGGGAGGAAATGGCTCTTTCATTCTCTACCTCCTTCTCTCACTTTGTCCATTTCATTCTTCCTCTCTGTCTCTGACCCTATTATGCACCCCCCCCCCTTTTTTTTTTTTTTTTTTGGGTATGTCTCACTTTTCCCCATCCCCACCCACCTGCTCCGTGGAGCAGGTGACACAGTGTAAATTTGGTTATCCATGGAGCCAGGGTCCAAAGTGACAGTGTTAGTCACCTGAAAACAAACAAACTGCATCTAATCTTGGGGCTGTTTACCAGTAAATGTCACCAAAGCAGAAACATAAATGTTCTTGTATGTGTCATAGTCACGGTGAGAAACACCTCCACCCTCTCTCGCTCCCTACAGCTCCAATCATTTGGCTAATTTCAAAATTAATCACAGCACCTCAGGAATTATTAATGACCTAAACAAATAATCAGCTTGGTGACTGAAAAGGCGTCTCATTTCCTCGCCAATGCCCCCGCCCTAGCTCCACCTCTATACCCCATCTGGAAACCGTAGCCAGGAATATGTAAATGGCAATTAATCGGAGAGCCCCATTTCTACTTTTTTAAAATATTTTGAGTGAAAACACAGGCGCAGTCATGAGGCTAGCAAAGGCTGAGCGTCTCCCAGGCATCGTGCCAGAACCCCAACGCTGACTGACTAAACGATGCCGTCGTCAGTCACCTCGGAGAATAATTTCACCTCATTACACTGCAGGCGAGGCAGGTAGGCGCTGGAATTCTTTCCAGCAAGCAACTTAGGAAAATAGAACAGAAAAAAATAAAATAACAGCGTGTAGCCTTGACAGTCGCTCCTTCTGGAATTCATAGTCTGATGTCTGCTTCGGTCAGGTACCGGCGAAAAACCGCCTTCGCCCAAACAGCTTCCACCTGCTTTTTGCAAGATAATTCAAGAATATTATGCACCTCTGCATAAAACCAATGCAACACATAATAACGCACATACACCCTCACTCCATCTCCACTCTGCCATATTTTGCCGGTCTTATTTACCTTCTCTGCCTTTCTCCCCACAGATTTATAATGTGGCAGGTACAGTTTAGTATGTGAGCAGTGAGCTGTGCAAACCACGTCATGACAACTCACACACCGCCACACGCTAAAGCTGCACTCTATCTCACGCACACACACGTGTTGCTGACCAATCAGGGCGCAGAGCGGGTGGCGAGGAGAGAGGCCCAGGGTGCCACACAGGGACGGGGGGTAGTGCCTGTGTGTGCTGGTGTGTAAGACCTTATGTTTGCCATGTGTGTTTCAGTGTGAGTGTGCATACCCTGCAGTGGTGTTGGTAGTAAAGTGACAGTGACAGTGGCATCTTTATCTTCTCTCTTCTTCCTTTTTAGTTCTGTTCTCTGCAATTTTACACCTTGGAAGAAAATAATACAATAAAATTTCCATTGGGTTTAGGTTCTACTCTTTTGTTGTAACTTTGTCACTAATATGAAGCCTTTTTGTTCCTCAATTGCTGCCTTTTTTTTTAAGCTACATCCATTTCTGTGAACAGGCCTGAAAGTAATGTGCCCAAAATAATACAACAAAAAGACAAATAAAAGAATTTACATTTCGACACCTCACCGACCTGCTGAGATTACTTGTATGTTACAAGGCATAAAGTGAGGAAACCAGGGTAAGATCCTCTCTGCCCTCTCCATGTGCACATGCCCTGACAGAAAAAAACATTTGCGCCAACTATCTGTATAACTTTTATTCTTCTTCAACATTGTTGATGTTTTTTTTTCAGTGTCTTTAGGCCTAGACAATATTACTGCAAACACAAAAAGCATCTTGACCAAACTGCCTTCATTAATAATTTAACACAGATGCAGGGTAAACACACAAAACACGGTCCAGCATTCACAGTAGCTGCTGCATTAAACTAATCCATGACACCACTGAGGACCTGCTGGTACCATGATGTCATGGCCTGAACTGACACGCGTGACGTAAACCTGTGTGTGGTCTCAACCAGTTGCAGATAAATAAACGACTGAGGTGGGAAGGAGCTACAGAACACGGAAACCTTTTCTATTTTTAGAAGATCCTAAATTTGTTACAAATTGTGACAAATCTCTGCCCCGTCAACTCCAAACATACGTCATTATGAAACATTATAGAAAAAAGAGTGTGATTTGAAGATTGGATATGATATGAATTTTCATGATCCTCTGGCATGATCTCAGAAAACGTGTGAGTTGTTCTGATTTGATAAACGATGAGGTCCCCTGAATCTGACACACACTGTACAGAATATCTCCTCCATCACACCCATACAGCAGAAACAATCGTAAAATCCACATGGAAGCACCATATTGCAACAAAACACCCCATAAACTTTCCAATTTTTCATATTTTTCCATCATCTCACACCCACACACATAAACCCCCATTGCATCCCCCAGTATCCCCTTTGAGATGAAATCAATAGCTGTCTGGATTGATAAAACACCCCTAATTCACTTTATAAATTTGATCAGGCAATGTAATAAAATAGTAGCTTTTGCTCGTAGCACGTTGAAACCTAATCGTGTTTCATGCTCTTGTGCCTTCTCTCAAATCATCTGTGTTTGGGTTTCAACCTCCGAGCACTCCGCTGAACTCCACAAAAATGGTTAGCGGTGAGTCCTTGCTCAGAGAAACTCGACCCGATCCACCCGTGGTCTTCAGCACACACAGACCCTCAATTTAGTACACGGGGTCTGCTCCTGTAGCTTTGACAGGGCTTTTAATAGCCTGATTAAAAGGTGATTAATCACTGATTTCTGGACAAAATATATACAGTTGATATGAATCACCCGAGGGTTGACATGTTTGGTGCAACAGCTACGGTCAGCCTGAGGTAAGCGATAAATATGTGGCTTAGTCAGTCAAGCAGGCAGTCTGAGGATCGAGCTGTACCCCAGTGGACTTATGGGTGTGTGTTACATAGACCCCTCGGTGTCTGTATAGGCTACTGACCCGTTACCGGACCCCTCTTCTACCGCCTGCTGGCATATAGCACCAGGGTGCAGTGGGGTTGACCCACACACACACATTTCAACACATATGTGTGGCCCCTCGCTCACGCAGAACATCTTGTTAAAGTTTATGGTCAATTTTAGATGGAAAGAGATATCAGCAAAGATTTTATTATGTCTGCTGTTGATTGGGAGCCCCCTGCCTCTGCCACTCCTGTATATACTGTATCCTCCAGTGGAGCCATAGAAAATACATTATTCATCTTATGGAAAATGCTTATTGGTTTTCTTACTGAGAGTTTAAAAAAAAAGGTAGATACAACACTAAATGTGTGGTAGTAAAAGATTAGTAAAAAAAAAATGGATGCAGTTAGCCTGGCTCTGTCTAAGTCACAAAGTCCCGCAACGCTTTTTTTTCTGTAGAGAGAACCAGGCTAGCTGTTTCCCCCTGCTTCCAACTAAGCTAAGCTAAATCAATCGACTGCTGACAATCAAAATGGTTTATCCCATTGATTAAAAAAATAAAAAATCCTAAATCACCATTTCGATAATCAGACAACTGGCAGACATAACCCAGCTTACTGTACTGTACAGGTTGGTGTAGTATAGAATATAAATCCCTATTGACAAATCGCTATATGGTCTCATGGTGGAGAACATACCCCTAGGCCTCCCCCTTTATGTTCATATGGCGCATTATGAATCTATGTGATATGACTCTCCAGTCAAACACATCCAACCACCTAGTGATACTATGCTGGTATCATGTTTACTATATCTAAAACCCTACTTGTATGGGCCTTTCCTGCGTTTGCGATTCGGGGTGCAACCCATTACGAGGCCTCAGTTTGCTTCAGGTTCACCTTAAAACTCCTCTCTCCTTGAAATCCTTCCAGTCAAATCAGTTTGTGGCACAGATCACATAAGTCCAAATAAACACATTATTCCTCTATGATTGATCATATGGCTAATTTCAGATATGTGACATATGTGACAGCATCTCTGATCTTATAGAAAAATCTGTCAGCTTTAAATTGTCATATGATTGTATCTATTTGCAGACATTATAAATTTGACTCAAATTACTGGAAGACCTAAAAATGCACATGCATATTTCCACATACACCATACAGGACACTTTTAAGGAGACAAATTGTGATTGAGTGGAGGCGGGTAGAAAATAACAGAGAAGCAGTAAAAAAAAAAAAAAAAAAAAAAAAAAGAGAAAGAAAAAAAAAAAAACGGGTGGCGTCGAAAAGAAACAAAGCCCCAAGAACCCAGTGGAAGCTTTCCATTCGTCATGGAAACGGGAGTGGCCCACCCTGCTGCAGTAG
>JBBMJY010000014.1:4500127-4520346 GCA_037833715.1 Toxotes lorentzi
TGTGTGTGTGTGTGTGTGTGTGTGTGTGTGTGTGTGTGTGTGTGTGTGTGTGTGTGTGTGTGTGTGTGTGTTCTTTTTTTTTTTTTAATTCCCACCCTTACAGTGAGCACTGCCTGGTTCGACACCACTGATTGTACCCCAAGGCCCTGGGAACATTGGCAGCGTTGTATGGCGAGGGAGACTCCAAGTCTGATAGATTAACATTAATATGGACTGGGGGAGAAGGCTGGGCATATTAAAGGTCATTTCCCTCCTTCACGGCTATCGGGGGAAAATGCAACGGGCCATTGACTGCTGGGCCACACACGCATGAGCGAATGCACACGCTAACACAGACACATGAAAAAAAGACACAAACAGCCACAGAGATATAGACACACACATGGGACATGAAGAGCACAGGCAGGGATGTAATGGCAGGCTCACATAAAAAAGACATATGCAGACACAGACATAAACACTTACTCTCATATACAAATGTGAAGCTCCACATGAGATGGCATTATATACATGTACTGCACTGGTAAACTCGGCTGTGGCGACAGCCTATTAAAAACCCAGTGAATTTATAACTCCCAATTTGGTGATTAAGAATTGTGAATTTGCTTGCTCTTAGCTTCAGGTTCTTGTCACACAGGGCCTGTTTTCTGTCTATAAATCTAACGGCCAGGAGTTTTCTTCTCACCCCCCCACCCCACCCCTTTTTATGGAGGTGATTGCTCCAGCCAATATAGGATTAAGACCATTTCATGTACATTTTTCACTACCTCTGGGCTAAATATGTGAAAGCTGTCTCCCAGGTACCGCCAGTACATTTCCATTTGTCTTTAGTTTGCTCGTAGAAACATCCATCAGATTTGCTTTCCTAAAACTAAATGGCAGTAGAATTAGTCAAAAAGCAACTTTTTCTGTAAGACATAGGTAGATGTTGAGGAGAATAATTTGTAGAGCTGCAAGTGAAAGATTACCAGCTTTATTTACACTTAAACATAAGTAATGTCATTATGCGTCTCGCTGGTTCGCTGATGATTGTTCGGGAAAAAACAATTTTGAACAAATGCTCTCCATCAATATTCAGCTTGAACAAACAGGCTACTGAGGATATTTCTTCCTCTTGTGTTTTAAGAGTTCAGTTCCAGTTCAGCGAGAGTTCACTTTCACTCAGGCTGATCGTGTCCTGTGGTTAAACACAGAATCATGTTTCTTTTACCTTATTTTGAGATGCTAAAGATCCTCATATGTTAAAGTAAATCACATTTTTCTTTCTTCTCTTTTTTGTTCATCTTCACACATAGTACAGTTTAAGTATCAAAGAAAAAGTTGAACATGTAGCTATTCTTTATAGACAGAATTATGACTTTCTGGCTATGATTTCTTTTTTAATAGGAAGAAACCTCTGACAGAACAGGACTTAGGGAGGGTAACGAGCAACGGCAGCAATGATAGCAGCAAGTGTTAAGTAGTAGAGGCAGATCCAGATCCTGCAGCTCTGGAGTCAGACATACTTGCAGAATGAGGACAGGGAGAGAGGGGACAGAAAGAAAAAGCACAAGGTCAATGTCATCAAGACGCTTAAGCCTAGAAGAAGAAGAAGGAGCGTGGAGTCTTGAAATAATACCTGTCCCTTGGTGCAGCACATAGTCCACTGGCTGGCTCTGATGAAGCTGAGCACATCATGGACCATTTTTCCCAGGGTACAGGGGGTACCTTGTGGCCACATTAGCATGCCAGGCGCAGAGACCACATTTCAATGGCCTCATTAAATTGGATATGTAGCATCACCTCTGCACACACTAGAGACCAGGGATTCCTGCAGACACGGGATGCACCAGGCCAAAGCCGATAAGTTTGACTTTGAGTGGCTGCTGCTGGCAGTCCACATCCATAATATTTTCTCGTTTGAGGTCTGCTTTTATGAGTCCCATGGACCTCAGGTGGTACAGGGCTGTGGCCAGCTGATATATAATCGGCCTCAGCTCTGTGATGGGTAGACCGCGGTTGTTTCTGTCCTCCATACAAGGCTTTGGTCCAAGAGCTCAAATTTGAGGCAGATAGGATCCTTGACATAGAAAAAGCCATTCTGCCGTATGATATTTCTGGTGTCTGTGTCCAGACACCACAGCCACTTTAGAATTACAATTTCCTCTCTTGCCTGATGCACAATTTCCGGGTGATTCTTATTCACTTTAATAGCCGCGGCCTTCTTGGTTTCAATATTGTGGCATTTGATTAGAAAACCAAAGCTGCCCTCTCACAGGAAGGCTTCCAATTTGTGGGCTTGGCCCAGTGTGCTCCCTTTAAAAATCTGGAGTTTGTCTGTGTGGAGGAAGGCGAGCAGAGTTGACTGGTGTGCTGTTTGTGCCTGTGCCTGCTGAAGTTAGCATGCTAAGCAGCCAGCTCCAGCCCATCCCATTTTGTAACTTAAAGAGGCGATGAAGTGAGTGACTGTAGCGTCCACTCTGCCCTCAGTTCAGTGAGACATGCATCTGATTGGATAAAGAGGACAGGTATGAGTGATTGACTCTCTTGTGGGTTGGTGAGAGGACTGGTATCTTAAGGCTTACTCGGTTGGGTGAAAAGAATGGAGCAGGAGTTGCCTTTAAGGTTTTAAAATCGTAAGAGAATAGAGAGTAACATTAAAAATATGAATGGGTAGTAACCATGGAGTGCAGCTAAAGGTGTGGAAGCTTCATGATAAATTGCAAAAGCATAGACGCCGCTGGCATAACTGAGAACATTTTGTTTGTGATTACACTGGTGTATGACGAAGTAACTAGGTGAAAATATTATCACACACACTCAGGCAGTCTGAAGTTTGTAAATAACCTGAGTAAGCCAGCTTTCATTGCAGGATATTAAAAGCGTCAGGACGACGCAGGTTCAGGTTCCATGTCTCTGTGTGCCGTGGCCTGTTTGTGTACTTTGGATAAGCCCCGCGCTCCCTCCGAGAGAGGAAAGAAAATCAACCAAACAAATGAGGAAAGGCTTAAGAGTTCTTATTGATTGGAATTAATTGCTAATGGCGTCATGGGCAGAAATAACAAACAGGTTAGTAAAGACTTTATTATATGATTCAGCTGGTTTTACGCTAATCAGCACTGGGCAGGAGTTGTAATTATTAGGCAGGAGGAGAGTAACTATGTTTATGAATGACAGTGTATGCTGTATACTGTGTGAAAACAGCACACACTGTGAGAAAGAATGGAACTTAATTTCGATTTAATTCATTTTTAGTCCTCATCGTAGTCGTTTCTGATTTTTTTTTCTTGTTTTCCAGTTAATTATTTTTTTCTCCTTCTCCTGATCCTTTCTGTTTGCTTCCCACCTTTTAATTCCTTTAACATTCACAACTGGCCTTTGGGAAGTTCTGGGAAATTCTTGTCTTGCCAAAAGTCAAGAATTATTTTTTTGGACGTCTTACAATCCATCTTTTTTTTTTTTTCTGTCAGTGATCTACAAATTAGTACTTTGTATGCAGTCCCATTCTCTCTTTCTGCACCACCACATTAACAAATTTATAGTCCTGGCTTATAGATATATGGTGTTTTCTTTGGTTCAGCTCCCATCTAAGTCTTGCTTATTTAAAAGCCGCATAGCCTCATACATTACCTGTGGAGTTTGGATCTTAACATTATGTCACCATGGGATGGGGGTTCTGCTCCTGCACTTAAAAGCCCCCTGATGACGGACAAAGACATAATCAAACGTACATACTGCACAATGGAAACACACACAAGGTAGATGTGTGTGTTTAAGATCGAAGCAAACATTAAGCAATTTTGCGCTTTGGCAGCCCCATGTGGCAGTAAGAAAGAAACAGTTTGAAAGCTTCACTCTGAACACTTTGAAAACTAGATATTAAGCAACAGAAAAATGAATGATGAAATTAAATGAATTGTGAGCAATTCAACCAAAACCCTGAAACCCTGGACCCAGACTCCCATGTCAGGAACCACTGTCTTCTTGTCTCATTGGCTGGTAAAAAGTCAGTTAATAACATTTCCTGATGACTATTAGTTTTCTAATTTAAACATACAATACTGTGCAAAGGTTTTAGGCCCCTTAGATATTTAGATCTGTATCCAGCGCACAGAACCATCAGGGAGGTGTCAGGGATTGCTCCTAAATCCATTCTGTTGCAGGACAGCGAGCCCAAACATATAACCAGGGTCATAAAGAACTCTCTTCAGAAACAAGAAGAACAAGGAGTCCTGCAACAGATGGCCTGCCCCCATAGAGACCTGATCTTAACATGATGGTGATGGAGTCAGCCTGGGATTAGATGAAGGGACAGAAGACACAGAGACAGACTAAATCCACGGAAGAACTGTGGCACGTTTTGTTTGTGATTCCGTTTTTTTGTTTTGTTTTTTTCTGTTTACTGACATAAAAACTATTCATGTCATTGTTTTTTTAAATCATGCCCAATTTACTTTTAGTGCCTAAAACTTTTGCACAGCACTGTTTATAGTGAAATACTTAAATCACTAGGTATGCAGCTTTAGGGCATAGTCATCAAATCATCAAATCATAATGCACAAAATGCTGACAGAACAAGGAAGGTGGTAGAGAAGATGTGCCAGAGGCTGAATCAGCTGGCAGGTCCAGGTCCAGGTCCAGGTCCAACTGTCTGACCAGGGTCAGTTGTCACTGCTGCATATTTTCTTCTCCAAAACCACCACAGAACTTAATTAACCTCGGTATAGTTAGCTCAGAAATAATAACCTCACTCATTTCTTTTGTGCTGGTTTTACAGACCATGACAAAATAACCATTTTTATCACAAGTACACTCTGTCACCACTGGACACAGAAATGCACTGGCTTAGTGGTTTGTAGCTCCTCAAGGAGAGCCGGGATGCTGTTTGCCCAGTGCTGAGGCCGCCTGGGTGGTCCGGCATGAGGGTTTCTGGGAAAACCCGCTGTCTCCTCTGTTGTTGGTGCTTTATAGAGATGGCCTGAACTGGAGTGGGCATGGTATAAAATAGTAATGTAGCTTTTTACAATGGACATAACTTGGCTTTGTACATTGTAATTTACAGTTTTTTGGCAAAAGTTTGTCTTTTAACAATGCCATCATATTGTAATGATATGTCATATTTCTTTATTTTACATTTAAAACCCTGGACTGATTCAGAGACATAGACACATTCGTTTGCCTCCCTTTAGAGACAAGGAGCTGAGGCGATTCTGATGATGTGTCTCTCTCCTGGTCCCTGATAAGTGCTGCTTCTCCTCCCTGAGGTCTCACCTCATTCAGACAGATGAAAGGCATATTTTCCTGAACATGACCAGCAATTTGTTTTTGGTGACCATGGGCACTGTTCCAAACCTGATGTAAACCAGGAGCAGCTAGGTCTGACGTGGAAGACAGGCGGAATACATTATTAGTAGGAGGAATACAGAGTCAGCAGGCAGAGCTGGGACGAGCCTCAGTAATGACCAATCGCATGAGCTCCACTCATCCCCTTTAACAGCAGTAATGGAAGGAGAGAGGCTGAGGTCTCTGAGGGAGACAAAAAAGTTCCTCTCTATGTGTGACTTGAAGTCGCTAGACAGGAAATACACAGCACCCCAAATGTTAATCATCACCAATGTGCAGTGGAGCTGCTGTAGTATTAGCGGATAACATTTTAAATAGGTGATTTAAAAAAACATTTTTTAAAAAATATTTTTATCCAATAGAAAAAAAAGAAACTCTTCTCATATCTTTAAATAAACAAATACAAAATTTAGAAGGAGGCTTTAGAGATTTGGTTGTATTTAGATGAAAACACCCAGAGTCAGTGAACAGTAAATCCCAGTGTCTCATCCAAAGATGTAAATAATGACTGGAGGTCTCCATGCTGTGCCGGCTGTGTGTAAAGTATGTAATCCTGAGTATGCAGGATTTTAGAGAGTTGTGAGCGTGTGCCTCCTCCATGGAGTCTGAGCAGAGGGAAAAACAAGTGAACATAATCCACTGAAACTATAGAGCGTGTCTCAGCCTCTCGTCTCGACATGTCATGTCACGTCATCATCTGCCGCTTATCTGGGTCCTGGCCCAGCCGCCCTTCTACGCTATCAGTGTGTTTTATTTGTTTTTATCATGTATTACCTCTCACTGAGTATCCTGTGCCCTGCGCTTTTGCCTTCACTGATCAGAAGCAGCTCTGAGCCTGGATTTAATTATAGGTCAGGTCAGATCTTATATTAATGAGTCAAGTCCGGAATTGATTTAGAGATGATTGCAGATAACAGGTCGGTTCAGGTTGTGCTTTGCTGGTGTTAGGCAGGTACAGGTTTGCAAACTAGACCAGCGCAGGTTTCTGTTCTGGAAATAACATTTGTGCACTTGTTTTATATAGGATGGATAACAATGTGTATAAACCACAACTTCAGATATGACTATGGCAAATTTGGCAAAACTGTACCCCTTTCACATAAATACAGGAAAATATTTTGGTTTTGAATTTGGAAATATTTGTTTTCGCTCACAACAAATTCAAACTCTCCATGACAATGGACGCAGGAGCCTGTGAGACAAACTCAGTGTTTCTTTCCCTGCCCCGCACAAACGCACACACGTGTACACGCATGTACACACAGTCTCCAAGAGCCTCTGTGCTGTAACAAGAACCTCTGGCTGTCAGCGCAGCACTGTGAAAACAAATTAGTCCAATGATTAATGGAAGGGAATTAGAGCCAGCAGATGATCCCGCTGTGAAGATGGGACACCTGGTGCAGAACAGCATGTGGCACACAACTCTCATAAGTACATTCAAACACACTTTCATTACTAAACTTGTGAGGACCTATGCTTGTGATATTTATCCCTTCAATCCTGAACCATGATGCTGATCTTCACTGCTACGTCTCTTAAGTTAATCCAAATTCTTTCATCTTGTTTCTGTGGAACAAACATATGAGAGCATGCAAACATCTACTTTACAGTTTTCAGGAATATTTACACCACACATGATCTTAATGTATCAGGGAATTGGGCATTGACCGTGTGTTTTATTGCTTCAGAAATGTGTCAAAAAGCCACATAGTCTCACTTTAAATTTATGTGGTTTCATACTAAAATGTCACCTGAAGAATAAACCTTTGCACACCACATAATCTTCAGGACCAAAACTCTAGACTGAAGAATAAGATCAGTCTAACCACACGTTATTCCGTTAATTCAGCGACTGTTCCTAAAGTTTGATCTCTGTTAGGGGTGGTGGAGTTTTTACACCTATAGAGGAGCACATAAGTCAACACAATGTTTACGGCAACAATGCATTGCAGGAATTCACAAATCCTATAGTGCTGAACAGCTGAATATCAGTCCCACACCCTGTCCTTCTTTTTGCCTCTGTTCTAATCATTTTCAGCTGTGTGCTAACTCCCATTCTGCTGAGTGTGTACTTTGTACCTATGGCAACACATCCCCAAATTCTTTGATAAAGACCAGCTTTGGATGCTGACCAAATACGGCTTTATGAGCGCTAATCATGCAACAGTTGGATTTATGCTGGAATTAGTAAATGGAGCAAAGAGAAAACCATGATTAGCATTCTTCTCTTCACCCACCCACCACAGTGAAAAAAAAGTCACTCATGTAAACACAAAATATTGAGGTGTAAGAGCCAGAGCTGAAGATCTTGGGTTGAGGATTGGAGTTATAGATATATTTCATTCAATCAAAATGCAATTCAAGCATGTAAAAAAAAAAGACAGAACTGTAATATAAGGTCAGTACATGAATTTACTGACTACATATGAGGTCAGTGTTGGCCTTTTATTAAGTAAATCAAAACCCATATCAGCCAGTTACATCAACCTCTGTAGAGTCATTCTTCATTAGAAGGCAGTATTGTATCCCAGAGACTCTCCAGCATTCAAACAGGTGTGGTTGGTCACGCCGCCTTAACGAAATACCATCACTAAAACAATTTCATGGTTTTCAGTGGGGACTTATACTGACCATGATGATCTAAATGCTGGTTCAGAAGCTTTAACACAGTGATAAGTGGGATAAGTGGGATATTCTGGGACAAACTAGGAGCATTGTTCATTGACTTTTGTGGCAAAACAAATAGCTGTGGAACACACAGGCCGTTCTTCAAATGAACCTTTATTAACATTTTACTGTTTTCAGGCTTTACTTCTTACCCTGACAATGCTCCTGCAAAATAGGCTGCAATGTTGTTGGAGAGAATCAAATAACCCTTTGCCAATACCACAGATTAGTCAAACCTAAGAGGGAAATGAGACTGATTGGAGAGAGCAGCTAATTAGATTAGAATTATTTTTCATTAACGTCATTAGTGTGGCGGATTAAGAGGGCGAAACTATACAGCGTGTTCCCTGCTATGAGCTGGCATCATTTGACACCAAAGGAAAGAGATATCCCTTTCAGAAAATTAGCCACTGGAAGTGATCATCACCAGAGCAAATATTGACCGCCAATTTGGATAAGTGATAGGGGGGAAAAAATAAATACATCGTGAACTTTTACACCATGTGCCGATACTCTCCATCCTCTTTATGTGTTGAACTAAGCCGGAATGACGAGCCGCAGTTTCCACCTCAACATTTATTCTGGAGCGATATACCAATTATTTTTAATGGGGCTGAAATAAGAATGGCGCAAGGAGCTAGTGAGGAGCGGAAGGCATAAATTTCCTGCGGATGGGACACAGCAGCGCAGTGATGACCTCATACAGGAAGCCGAGGCCTTCTTCTTCCCCCTCAGCACCCGAGAGTGATGGGTGACGGGACATGAGGTGGGGCAGACGGGGAGTTTGGATCTAGATGTGCCGGAGCTGCACGAGCACTTTGACTGACCCGTGTACTGCAGATTGACAGGCGAGGGAGCTGCAGATGTCTCACCTGTCAAGAGGCGTATCGCTAACACGGTGCACGGTGATGGATGGAAGAAGGGATGGGTGAGTGAAGGAGAGAAAGAAAGGGCCTGTGAAAGTGAAGGGAAAAAGACGACTGAAGAAAAGGGATTTGAAGAGGAACAGAGGAGGAGAAAAGGTGGAAATATGAGGAGATCCTTGCTGGAAAATGACAAAAGGAAGTAGAGGCAGGAGGGCAGGGAAGTGAAGGATATAGGGTGAGAGGCCTCAGTCCCTCTGGTAGCTAAAGTGGATGTAACCTAACCAGCAGGAGCAGTTAATGACATTTTATATAACTATTAAGCAATTATTGAATACACAAAGCCTTTTTACAGCATCCGAGCTCTGTGTAAGTTTGGGGTTGAAACGGTGGAAGGGGGCAGAGGGGATTGAAAAAAATAGTAATAATAAAATCATTCGAACGTCCGGGCCAAAACCTACATTTTCATTTGGTAAAGCAGTCACGCTGGTGCATAATCCACAGTGCACCTCAGGTTTTATATATGACTGGGGTTTGTCCAGAGTGGCCTCAGCTACTCTCTTTAATAGGTACAGAGCTCTCAGCGGGCTCGCTCAATGAGCCCGTACAGCAGACCACCATTCTGGCTGTTGCTTTCCTCCCCCTCCAGGCTCCCAGTAGAGCACACACAGTGGAGGGACGCACTCATGTACTCGGGTGGTGGAGACAAGCTGCCAAAAGGCTTGAAGGTCTGTGGCAGGATTCTGGAAAACGGCAGTCTCCAAACTCCTGTAGTGAGTGAGCTCGAGTGGGTCACACACACTGAAGTGGGTCAGAAGTTACCACCTGTTGAGCAGCAATGTCAGACAAATCTAGATATCAAACACACAAATACACAATAGAAGACAGATAACAGCCAGATAACGGGTGATTAACAGCCAGATAACAGCCAGATAACAGCGTCCTCTAGATGTAGCAAGGCTACATCTAGAGGACGCTGTTCACTAACACTTAGCCTTGCAGCTATACCAGTTATTTATAGGCCACAACATGCACCAAGTGCCATGAGCTACAGACACTGAGGCATGTCTACCGTTGCATGTAAGTCACATAATCAGCTCCAGTTATTTTCTTATGTTGCCACTATACTGGTTTGTTAAAGTTTCAGCACAGAAACAGCCAGGAAACAATTGGCTGTTTCCTGGCTGTTGCTCCTGTGCGTCAGAAAACATTTTCACGTAACGTCTGAGTCTTTAGCTGCGATGAGCGATGCCAGGATGCTTTTTGAACTTCAGTTCTCAGTGGATGGTTTATGTCGCATCTCCCGTGTTTTGAGTCTGTTTGTGTTAATGGTACGTGAGAAGCTGGCATGTGCTGCTGCAGCTCCCTCTCCACCTGCTCATACTCGGTTCCTTCTACCATTTGTAATCACTCTGCTCTGGACTCTGCCAACTTACACTAGTGCTTTTGGTCACTAAAAGTGCAAAAATTAACATTTTCTTGCTGCAGAAGCTTTAGTTTCTTCATTTTGCAGGAAAGGTTATTACTTTAAAAATCAGAAAGAAGGAACTTTCTCAGCATGACAGTGCACATGTGTTAGTATCATTTCATAATGCCATAATAACCTTGTAGACTTTCTTCTCTATGGCACCTGTCAATGTTTCAGAACACAACCACATCAGAGCTTTACACATAATCACTGCCCTTGGTCATAGTCGCCACATTAAACAACACCTTCAGAACTCTGCGTCTAATTTAACTCTAAACCTAACTGCAACTGTAAATCATTTTATTTAGATAAATATGGAGTATTTGCACTTGGATAATTTCCGACTGTTTGTATATTCCTGAATTAGTTACTGAGTGTTGCAGGGGTATTAATCACCCGTTTTTCCTGCCAGTGGAACGAAGTTGTCAGTAAAAATCTGGGAGCTGAGCTGGGCCTGCACAGATCTCACTTATATTTACTCTCTCTACAGTAGCACCATGGGACCTGCTGTGAAAGCAACCTCTGTCTAATCAGGAGAGTATATTCTGGATCACTTGGCTTTAATATTTTATCTGCCAGCAGTCCTCTGAAAAGGATGTTTGGGTCAGCGAGAGAAATCCACTCATGACTCATGATGCTCCTACATCTCCAGTCATTAATGAGGAAATTTAAATTTCAATAATTGCTGCAATTTTTTTTTGAGAAGCATAAAAGTTCAGATTCAAGTTCATATGAATGTTCATTCAATGATAATAACAATACACTGGAAGTTCAACACAACTGTTAAGCCTGTTAGTAACCATATGAAACACAGTGGGATGTAAGTGGGTGTAAACACATGAGGCTCTTCACTCCTCTGAGCTAAACTTTATATAGTGTCAGCCTTGTATATTGTTTCTAAATGGCTGCATTTTTATGCTTTTCGGAGCAGGTTTTACAGCTTATTACTGATTGTGGCTTTTTAAATTCTCCCCAAATGTGAATGTGTTCTTTCCAGGTCATGTATATTATACTGAATGCCTCGCGTGTTCCATTAAAACTCAGGGGAGAAAAAAAGGGCCACATTCATTAGAGGAAAATAACATATAATTCAGGTCACTTTTTCATTATTTACAGAAAAGAAATCAGAGTTATTCTGTGGAACAAGGTGCACCATACATGTCAAAAAAAAAAAACCGGGAAAAGGCAACTAAAAATAACTGCAAAACCAAATCATAATATTTTCTCAGGGCACTGTACTTGCACATACACGTGACTGGCTGACACAAGGAAAATAGACAAAGAAGATTTTTAGAAGTATTTTCTTTAGACCTCACTCCATTTCCCCTGAAAATACTGTATGGCGTGCACGGTGTAGAAGTAGGAGTGAGGAGCAGGAAGTTAGCCCAGGGGGGGCTAACTGGGGAAAAAAAAAAATCAGATGTTCTTTATCTCCTCATGTATAACTGGTATACAATGCTGATTTAGCATTTCTAATCACTAAATAAACAATAAGAATTATATAGTTGTAAGCAGAACATGTCTTGTATTTGTCAACAACTCCTGTTGTAAAAACAGGATATAAATCACTAACATTGTAATTTAACAAAGTTGTAACCATGACACATGTCTTCATAGTTTAAATGAATATTCACAAGTGTGCATCCAGGCATGTGCAGCTCTTGGTCTAACAGTGGTCCTGTGCTGGTCCTTCTTGTTCAGTTACTGAACTGAAGAACTAATCTACAGCCAAGAAAATACCAAAAATGACCATTGTTTTGTAGATGCAGTGACAAATACATTGCATTTCCCGTGGCTTCTTCACAGTAAAAGCAATCTCACGTTTCACCAGTTTAATGCTTTTATCTAATGCAGTAGGATGTTCTGTTTGCATTAGTAGGAACTCAATACAGCTCTGATATGTGCACAGAGAAAACAGTAAGCAGCTGATATCAATGAGATAGTTTTTCTGTATTATATACGGCGTAATTTCCTGTGACTATGAATCCAGTGTGGGAACAGCAGACTCCGCCTTTATATAGAGAGGTATTTACAGAGCGTAAATATACTGAATGGCCATTGCACACAAAAAAAATGCAGACCAGAAACAGTACCAAAAAATTAGGCACAGTTTGCTGATTATCTTACGGATTGTAACTTTAAATGGTATGCCATCATTGTGACACCCCTAATTTAGCATTTATAAGCACTATATAAACAATTAATACATTGTTTTACCATAGTTATACATTGAAGTATTTATGAATGTACCTGTCAATAACTCTAGTTAAACAAACATACTTATTTTCCCAGAGTCAAGGAGGAACCTTAAGGCTTAGCATGTCCTCATAAGTTCATAGGGGAAGTCCCATAGTCCTATAACAGTGTTATATACTGCTTATAAGAGCTAAATATGGGCAATTAAAGAGGAGTAACATATACACTGATTTTTTTTTTTTCACCTGAAAACTGGGCTTTTGTGACATGACACAAAACTCGCCTTCCCGCATTCAGGCTGTGCCTGTCCCTGAGGAGCAAATGCCAGCACCTGATCAGATATTCATTAAGTCAGTGGTTTCCAATCCCCACAGCTATATTACGTTCAGTTTGTGCTATGGTGCATTAAAAAAATTTTCTTACTACATATTTCACCCATCGCAAAGGCCACACAGCAGACCCCAGCTATCAGCCATGTTTATAAAACAGCACGTACCTGGCGGGCAGCACTGCCATTCATCCTGTCAACTCAGCCAGACAAGACTGATGGAGTGCTGACAGTGTGGATGGATGGCCACGGAGGGAAGGAAGGAAAGAAAGACGGAAGGTGTGGAGACTGGCACTGCCAGATGGGTGGAGGAGAGGAGAAGGAGAAAGGTGTGTAAACTGGCAGCAGGCAGACAGATGGAAAGTGCAAGGTGGGGATTGTGTAAGGTGTGTAAGGTCAGTAAAGGAGAGTATAATGGGGTGTAGGTTGATGGTGACGGTCGTGCACGCCACAGGTCTCCCCTGGTCCAATGATAACTTGCGGTTTTTTAAGTGTTCCTCAAAGCCACAAAGAGGCCTAAGAAATAATCTGCACTTGGCAAGAGCTGGACTGTTCCATCACAAACAGGGGCCTGGGACCCTCACTCTTGAAGAAGGAAATGTCTCTAAACCATATACCACCCAGTTTACTCTGGCACCCTTCTGCAAACCAAGACTTTTATATGCATAGCTTTAACATCGGCTTTTGGAAACAGAGCAGATGATGGACGAGGGCGGAAAGGTACCTGCTGGTAAAATGAACACCAGGCTTGTAAAAGGTGCACATTACCCTTCATTTGTGACTTGTTATACCAATTAAAGGATTTGGGAATCAAAAATAGGGAGTTTAGTTTGCATGTTTATTCTTATTCTGTGTTTTGATCCCAGCATGGCCATAACTTGTGTTTCTGGTTTGTGCTTAAAGTGGTTCAGAACACGATGTAAAAACCACGGATCACAAATACCACTGTAAGAAGACAAAATGGACCCTGTTAAGGTCTGGTATGAGCCGGTGACGACTGAGGAGGAGGGTTATGCTGCCCGTCCTGTGTTGTTCTCCTGGGACCTGCTTATAGAGGCATGTAGATGTCATTTTTAGAAAGCACGGTAAATGCATCAGGGACTGTAGTACCACATCCATAATGCTTTTCCTGCAGCCAGTACATTTAGCTAGTGGCTTATTCTTTTATCACTTGAGGCATGAATCCATTAAACCTAGTACCTCCAGTATAATCCATGTTGTCCTGCCAATGAAATTACTCCAAACTTTCTGAAAACTTCTCCATCTCTCTAACCATCTGTTTGTTTGTTCCTTCAAGCACATGAGCATTCAGGCTGTGTGCCTATCTCTCTCTCCCTATCTTTCTCTCTCTCTCTGTCTCCCCCTATTTTATCCTCCCTTCCCTGTTTTTCACTCGTACTCTTTGTGATGGACCAGTGGCTGTCTATGGACCTCTCTCCCTCCCCTGGCTGTTGGTGCCTCATTCCAGATGTTTTGGATCTGGATCTTCATCCTTCAGCCTCTTCCTTGTCTCTGTCCTGTTCTGTGTGTTTGTTTCCTTCTGTGAGATGTGTGAATGATGTGCTTGGTTTTGCCTCTTTTGTGTTTGTGTAGTTTGTCCTCTTTCCAGGCCTTCATGGTAGAGAGGAGGTTCTGTGGCTCAGGTCCTATCTTTTGGCAGCACCTGGAAGTTGGTCGATGTCCTCTTAGATCATATTCTTTGTTAATGTTTACAGTCTATAATGTTGTCATCCTCATTGTCTATGCTGTAAACTTGCTTTGTTGCTCTGTTCTGTACACGCAACACCTATTGCATGTCTGTCCATCCTGGAAGAGGGAGTCCTCCTCTGTTGCTCTCACTGAGGTTTCTTCCCTTTTTTCCATTAAAGTGTTTTTGCAGCCTTCTTTCTTGTCTGTTTCGAGTCTAAGCAGTGAGTCTCTGCAGTGGTCGGACTTGGTTTGTTGAAAAAAGCTCTGGAAAGGCCAAGGTCATGTCCAGCCTTTTTCTCAAAGTCAACCTGTAACAATGATCCTTATCTAACACCTTCAACTTCCTGTCTCCGCTATACTTTTACTTTAACCCCACTGTCGCTCAGTATCACCACCATCTCACCTTCCTCTCCTCCTCTGTCTCCTCCCATCCTCCCCCAGCCTTCACTGCCTGCATTCTCCAGCCTAATCCGTCCTAAGTGTTTACAGACCACTCCATTTCTCAAAGGGGGTCAGCTGGTCTTTTTCAAACAAGCCCATCAAAAACAGATGAGTGGCAGTGGTTGGACATGCTGGCAAAAATAATTCATCCTTTGAAACATAGCAAATATTGCCTCGAAGCAGTAAAGTGTATTGGCCTCACTTGTCTCTCTGAGATAAAAAGGTTTACATGATGAAGTTTGTAGATTAGTGTTTTTGTCATACTTTATTTTTCAAAGACAGCTGTTGTAGAGGTAGAAATAATCTTGGTTGGTTGGGTTAACCAACTGACTAACTAGCATATTGTAGATTAGCTAGTTAGTCACTCTTCCAGCTTTCCAAGCTCATGGTTCATGGCAAAGAAACCTGAATAAAGAAGATAACATGCTGCCAGTTTTATAGGGACTAGCTAAATGATAATCTCCTAAATGCTATAACAATGCTAACATGCTGATGCTTAGCGTTTAGAATGTTTACCGCCTTATCTTATTGTTCTAGCATGCTACTATTTGCTAGCATTGCAAAAAATCTGCACACTCACAACTCTAAGGGAATCTTGAGTTGTTTAGAAATTTTAGACATGACATATTCTTTAGAATGAAACCAAGCAATAATCATGCTTGGGACAGATGTTTCACCTCAGTGAGTTCAATCAAGTAGTTCAAGATTACAACCGTTATGACTGTCCCAAATCCCCTCCTTTCTTTTATGTCTAAATACAAGCTAACACTTTACTAGAATAGATGTGTGTTTTCCTTCAGTTACTAAAACAAAAGAAGTGAAACACAACAGGAAAGGTCAGGGGTCGAGCAACAGGTTGGGGAGTGACTTAATAGCAGGGAGGAGTGAGACTTTGGGGGATTGCACAAGCAAACAAGGAGCAAAAGGTGAGAGAGGTCAGGTGAGGGAGAGTGAGAAGGGGAAGAGGGAGTCCAAAGAGAGGGGTGTGTGTGGAGTAGTAAGAAAATGAAATGTGTGTGAGAATGTGTGTGTGTGTGTGTGTGTGTGTGTGTGTGTGTGTGTGTGTGTGTGTGTTCAGTTTTGTGGAAGCAATGTATGTTTTTCTGTCTGAGCTGTGGATCAATGCCGGGACAGCGAGAAGGGAGGAAACGGGATTGTCGGTGGGATGGGACGGGATTAGAGGGACAAGTGTGGAATCTTGGGGAGGTGGGGGGGGTCAAGGCTAAGGTTTCGGTCTTTACCCTTGAACGTAGATCATAGGAATAGCTTTCTGTCTGTGGGGGTTCTGTGTGTTTGTGTGCATGTGTGTGAGAGAGACCGAGGGAAATGGAGAGACAGAGATACAGCAGTATTATGGGAACCAATTCAAGTCCTACCCAGATTCTTCATGCCTTGCCTAGGTACACAAACAATGCTTGATTGCCTCTCATTCGAACCGAAACCTCTGACACACACATGCACAAACAGACATGCAGAGATACATGTGAGCTCGTACTGAACGCACACACATTTTCTCTTAAATCCCACACAGACATACGCTCCCACACATGAACACACAGTCAAATTCTTTGCATTAAGATAAATCTTGTTTATTTTTAGAGGACAGGAATTACTCAGACATGTTTGAAAAGCCATAAGTTCAATCTTCCTGCCATCTAAATCCAACCCCCCTCAGCTTTATCTGTTCTTGTCTCTCTTTTACTAACATGTCTTTACCTCTCCATCTCCTCCTTATCCTGTGATCTTGATGTAGTGATCACCAAACACTCTTTCTGATGCTCTGTTTAACTTGTATTTATTAGCTGGTGTCTTATAGACACACACAGCCATGTACCACAGCCCCCACCAAACTCCCTTTCCAATTTAACTCTTTCCTGCCAGGCACATCAGTGTAATTTATGAGTCGTAATTATGGAGGTGTCAAAGGAACAGAACCAGTCCTATGGCATAAATGGGCAACATTCTTCCTGTTTTTTGCCCTGTTGACCTTGTTAGTTGACTCTTAATTAAAGGGTACAATGTGAGCAAACAAAAAAAATAAGGTCAAATATTCAGACACTGCAAAGTGCTTGATAATTCTAAAAGTAAAATAATGGAGTCTTATGGGTAATTTAAATCCTTGGTTGACAAATTAAAACTTTTACCAACCAAACTGTTTTTTTTCCCTTTCTGTGCACATGATTTGAGTATTACAGGGACATGATATGAAACAGGAATTCTAGAAAACCATATGTCTGCATCAAGAGTCATATATTTAAGGTAGTGCTGCCCCCCTCCTGGGGAAATTCAGTTTCTACAGGGATCATGAATTCCAAAAATACACACTTGTGGTATTGCAAAAAACTTTGGATAAATCATCATCATAAATATGATGTTCTGATCTTGAGACATTCTTTTCATATCTTTGAAGTTGATGTGCATGTTGACATTGTGAGTCTAACTACAAAACTTCTTTCTCCTCCTTTTGTTCTCTCTCTGAACTCTCTTTCTCACAGTGAAGCCCAAATGGGTCATTGCTGTCATAGAGGTCTCCCATTGGAGCAGTGGCCACTGATACGGCCAGTTACAAACCAGGTCTTGCAGAGGGATGGCACTGCAGAGGAACATCGAACAACTGCAGATATGCCAGGTAGGTAAATAACAGAGACATCACCTGAATGTGGAATCTGAATATGTGGAGTATCAGCTTGATGCTGTGTAGAACAATGAGGTGATGGTGGAATCAAGGCCACATTCACTTAATGCATCTGTTTAGTCATGTGGATAAAGGTGACGTATACTTTGTCTTCTGCTTGTTGTCAGTTGGTGGCCCGTTTGTCAGAGGTTTGCTGCTGGATAATCTGGGCTGAGCTATTGAACAACTTGTTTATAACTGAACTATCAGCAGGATACACACACTTTTCATTTCTGGTATTGTGTGGAAATATAATATTTCAGACATGAGTCTTAGGTGTATAAGATTAGACTCAGGTAGCTGTCGTAGAGTTTGGTGTTTAGTGTGTCGAGCTTGGGGCCTTTGTTGTATCTTGACTGCTGATTTAATCAGCAACTATCTTGACTTTAAAACAATGCTTTTTCAATGGCAATTTCAAGAACTAGACAGTTCTTATATGGTTCAATGCGTAATTAGATCTTGCAGTCAAATAGCACCTAACTGGCTGTGAGAGAAATCGCACGATGTTCTAGAGAACAGAACAGATGTCCCACTAAATGAGGACTTGTACAGCATTGTACTGGCTACCTGTCATGACCTACAGGAACAGTTGTCTCGTCCAAACCTTCACATGGATCATCACTTGGGTTTCATTGTTTTTCTTTCTGTCTGTGGTGAGATGACATGCTGCGTGGGGGAGGCAAGAGCTTCATCACTGTTTACCTTCTTCATGCTTGGACTATACTAAAGCTGTGTGTGGGCCAGACCCCCGGTGAGACCGGTCGGTGGAACTACTGTCAGCAGTGTGAACAACACCAATATCACCTCCCGCTGTACGGACAGGTTCCGCACCATTATCTGGGTGACTTACTAACCAGAATTCCTTGTGTGTGAGCCGTAAAAAAGCCTGTAACGCTTGCCCATTGGTAGATACTTTTATCCACAGCAGACGCAGATGTCAGAGTTTCTACTTCATGTTTGCTGCATCTACATGAGAAAAAATCTTGATGTTTGGGATCTCTTTTTGAGATCAAGTCTTCATTTTTGCTTTGCAGAGCTTTGAAGTTTCTCTTTGTTGATGCTAATCTTTTTTTTAATTGACTGGTTATTTTCCCTCTTGGTTGAAGTGAATCTAACTTTTTTTTTCTCCCTGTTCAAACACCCTGTGTTACAAGTGTCTAGAGGTTTTACAGACTAAGCAACCACACTGATCACTCACAATGAACACAAACACTGACCAGTCGTTTATGGGTAGGCGTTGGGTTTGTCAAATCCTGTTGACACTGTTAAAATAACACTGCGAGAAAAGTCAGAAAAGAGTTGGATTCACCTAATTTAACGCATTTGAGACACCATTAGGATGCCTAGAGATCAGATTTGTTCTGTCCTATTCTTATGAACTTATGAGGTCAGAAGGAAGGAGTAAGGGGAGCTTTAGCTATCAAATTTGTGCAGATGATCAATTGCAAACAGTGCTGGCCTACATATGTAAACAAGTACATTAACATGGTAAGGGAGCATATACTCTGTGCACATACAAACAAAGTGCAGACTTTACAGATACGCAACAAACTGTTTGGAGCATTTCCTGCATTGAGATACTTATTATACTTTTTCCATAAAATGTTGCTAACATTTCCATGGAGAAATCATCAACACTATCAACTAATCATCAGATTCAAATCATGGATTATAATCATGCAACAAGCTTGTGATCACTGTGAAAGACATATTTGTGATTAATCAAGATATAGAGCCACAAATACAAGCAAATCTTCAAGTCTATCTGTCCAGTTTAAATTTCTGTATTAATGGTAAATTTTGAGAATACATCAAAACAGAAAAAAATTAATTTGACCTCTGAATCAACACTAATTCATATTCTTCACTAGCTGACCATTGACACGCTGAATGTTCCTGCACGCTCAGCTCGACTCTAAACGAGTTAACGTCTGCAGCCTTGATGATTACATTGCTGAACATAGCAACATTTAGTTTTTTTTTTTATGTTTTTTGTACAACCAGTTTCAAAGACGAGTCCTCATTCTGACCTCCTGACACATAACACATTCAGGATACCAAGAACAACTCATTACCAGTTCCTTGAATAAACCATCCCCGTTTCAATAAATTTAACGCAGCAGCAGAACCTCCACACTCTGTAACCCGGGCCAGTTTCAGGCCTCAGATGGTGGTCTCCTTCATTGACTCCGTGTTCGTTAATGACGCTGGATCTGGATCGCCATTATAAAACACAGATAAATGTTTACTGTCGAGGGATGACATCACAAGAGTTAAGGTCTGTACAAATATACAGGTGCTCCACAACCCCTCCGCTCTCTCCACTTCCTCAACTCCACATTGCTTCGATAAAAACAACTCGAAACACCAGCGTCCCGCTTTCACATTTGCTCTGTTTCATTTATTTTGTTGGCCGCTGAAAACATAAACTTTTACTTAGCTGTGTGTTATTAGAATGTAAGCTTTTTTCCATGGAGGAGGTTGGGGATGGAGGTGAGTGTGTGTGTGTGTGTGTGTGTGCGTGTGTGTGTGTGTGTGTGTGTGTGTGTGTGTGTGTGTGTGTGTGTGTGT
>JBBMJY010000014.1:4520446-4535273 GCA_037833715.1 Toxotes lorentzi
TGTGTGTGTGTGTGTGTGTGTGTGTGTGTGTGTGTGTGTGTGTGTGTGTGTGTGTGTGTGTGTGTGTGCGTGCATGGGCATGGTTCTGTATTTCCTGACCTGAGTTTTCCTTCTCTGTCCTGTCACTGATTAAGCCAGTGTATCCAGGCTCTTGTTTTTAAAGGCATTACATGAAGCACCATGTTAATCTGGACCCATAATGTATCACGACTGTAACCAAACAAAAACTGTTGCTGTGAAGGCTGGAAACGTCTAACCTCTATGTTCCATTTCAGTTTTGTGACACTGGTTTGGTTTAATGGGAAATTTGAAAGATACTTAATGGAACAAAGCAGTCAGGAGATGCTATTGAGTGTATTGTGTCAATATTAGCTTATATCAGAGAAACCTAGATTCCCTGTTATCCAGGGCTTACTGCCCTTGTCTTCAAATCAAAAACCATAGAGAACAATAAATCGAAGTGTCTTCTATATGGCTAAAAATAGCAGGGTTTATGGATTTACAGTTTACAATGACTGAACTTACTGCTCCTTTATAAACAGAGGCTACATTTATTTACATAAACTTAAACACTACTTAAACATGGCATCACAGTAGTGGTATCACAATTTTCAATCTTAAGAAGCCTAAATATTGTTTGACTCACCTTTTTTCTAGTTTTTCAAAAGTTTAAATTTGTGCCTTCTGAATAAACTACAAAGTTTAGTAGCAGTAAAGGAGTTCAGCATTTTGGGGACATACAGTTTTTTTGCTGTGAGAGTGAAATGATTAAAATGATACCACTTCTTGTTCACTCCTGCTTCTCCTTTTAACAGGCTTTACTATTAGTCAACTCCTTCGAGGCTCCACTTCAGCACCCTGAGACAGATCAGTTTCAGTCATTTCTCATTGCTATGTCATTTTTAAAAAGAAATTCTTATAAAAGGCTAATGTTTTCAAGTACTCAAGCCACAATGCCTGTCATACTAAGACACAGCTATTATGACTACCTCTTCTTATCTTGTAACCTGTATGCAATCATTCTATAAATTAAACTTCTTTCTGCCTGTTTGCTGAGACAGTAAGGCAGATTTTCTGTATTCCACTCTACAGAGTATTGTCTAGAAGAAGCTTTCCTTTTCTTTCACACACATTTTACAAGGAAAGGCCAGGTAAAGACTTGTTTTTAGTGCACTTATTGCCTAAAGTAGCCTCTAACAGCAGTGCCACTGCAGGCTAAAAGCAGGACAAACTCACAAGCTCCACTACTGTGTACATAATCTTTTCTGCTGAGGTTTCATTTTCCTCTGAATCTCATTGCTGTCACACCCGCTTCTCAAACAAGACTGACATCCTCTCTCGTTAGACATTCAGCAGCCACACAGTAACCTGAACCCTGCATACGCGCGCACACACACACACACACACACACACACACACACACACACACACACACAGTTATATTCACTCAGGGTGACCCACTGCCACCACACTCCTATCACAACCTGTCTACATCTCGTACTATATTTTGTGTGTATGCGTAATATGTTTATGTGCAGACAAAGCCCCGTGCACACATGTGCCTCAGCTGTAGCCGACACTTTGTACCAGCCCGGAGTCTAATATCCCCCCCATTGGAAACACATGTGGAAGTCTGACAAAAGCCGGCATGTTCCCTGTGCCATGTATGTCAGCAGTCAGTCAGTCTCCATGCTGTCTGTTTTGTACCGTGCAGCGCTCTCCAGGGCTACACAGTGTAGCAGGTTTTACAATGTGTGCAGGAGAAGCTGTGAAAAAGGCCTGTCTGCTGTTGTGGTTTCACTAGAAGTCTGGCAGTATTTTCACTCACGTTTAAAGTTGCTGATATATATATTTTTTCATTGATATTTATTAACCATGATGATTATTGGTTTTTTTATGGTTTGATGTGAGCCATAGTAACAGGTTTGACTTTTGTGGCAGTATTTGCATACTTGCTAAACTGCCATACTGAGTCAGCGCTATCTGCAAAATTCATCCACACATAATATTTGGCTGTAGTACTTTGGTGGTGTAGTGAGTTAGTTTGGTGCAACACAGCTAATAAGGTATGTGAGCTTGTAGAGCAGAGGTCAACAACTGTTAAGGCAACTTGTTAGCATGAATTCACATCAAAGTTCACCCAAACTGAACTTCACCTAGAATTAATTTGCCCTTGCAAGCAAATCCAGTGATCACAACAAATTCCACAATTGAAATTAATTAATTTTGTGGCTTTTAAAATTGTTTTGTGACCTGTACAAAAGAGAAACTGGCTATAAAATTAGACATTTGCTATATTATATCTATATTTCAAACATGTGAGTGCAGCAGAAGCAGGTCAGTGTATCTTCAAATCATCAGAGTTTCTGTTATTTTAATGAATGTGTCTACGGCACATCTGTAAAAAAAAATAAATGACTGTTCTGTCAGTTCCACCTTTATATTTTAAGCAGCTACAACAACATAAATGTGTATTTATTCAGACAATAATTGCTATTCATGCAAAATGTTGCTGGGCACACATGGAAATAAAATGTTTTCTGTTACTGAGGTGTGACCCATTTAAAATGTTGGCCCAACCTGCAGCAGAGTATGCTGGTTATAGGTACCAGGCAGGTTTGTTATATTTGAATAAAATTGACATAATTTGTTAGTTTTAGACCAAGTAATCCAAAATCATTTTTGCTGACTGTACAGTGATGACAAAGTTCCTGCAGAGAAAGCAGAGGTAAGCAAGATGTCTTAATTTCTACCTCGAAACCTTGCACCTTCCCAAAGTGCCAAATTTCCGCCCTGGTTGGAGCAGGCTGGCACTCATATTGTTGGCCTTTGAAAGATTAGTTGAGCTTTGCTCAGCTGCACGGACGGCTTCTCTGTAGCCACAGACGTTCAAGCACACCTAACGTAAACTGTCTCCATTCTCTTTTACTCACTGTCTACTGATTTGAATGATTAAATCATTGGCAAACCATTCTTGACATTCAGTTTTCTCAGCCGTCTACTAATCAGCAGTCCCTCAGTCGGAGGAAGTAATCAGGTAGGCCAAGGAGTTTTTTGAAAACCAACGCGTTGTGACAATCTGTTTTGGCGCTTTGTCAAAACCCGTCTTTTGTCACCAGCGCAAATTTGAGAGCTAATAGATGGTGAAAAGTCCGGTTGGAGGCCCAAAAGAAGCAGATTATTTTATGAAGACTGAAGGAGAGGCAGGAGAGGCATCCAGGCATTAGCATGTGCGCTAGCCAGAGTCTGTCCCAGGAGGGAAACCCAAGTCTGGCCACGGTGTCCCGACGGACATCCTCTGCCGAGGTTAGCATATCCCTGTTTCGGCTGAGTTGCTGAAAGTTGTTGTATGTGTGACTGTGTATTTGTGTGTGTGTATTTGTGTGTGTGTGTGTGTGTGTGTGTGTGTGTGTGTGTGTGTGTGTGTGTGTGTGTGTGTGTTAGGGGGGTTATATGGTCTGTGTGAGTGTGTGTGTGTGTGTGTCTGAGTGTGCATGTGTAGCCGCTGAAAGATTTGTTATTTGGAGCGGTGAATTTTAATGACGTTTGTCAACTCTAATACTCAGGGCTGCCCAGCTGTGGACAAGACCGAAGTTTTTTCAGCTTGCTTTGAGTTTATTTAAAGGAAGTGCTGGTTTTCAAGAAGACTACTGCAACCTATTCCTGGGATAAATACATGCTATTTATAGTCAGAGACAGAGATAGAAGCTTATATACAGACATATCCACAGCCTCACAGTCAGCTTGAGGATTATATATTTTCCAGGAATCGCAGGAGAAGACTACTAAACTGTCATCACTTGTCATCAGGAGAAAAGAGGTGGCAAATTGCTTTCATCGTCATGACCTGACCACAGGGGCATTTATTATATCTTTGTTTTTCATTTAGGCCCCATTAAAATCAAAAAGCAGCAGACTCTTTGCTCTGTTGTTGTGCTGCTATTACCAGCAGTAAGTAATAAAAATGACCTTACAGACATACAAGTATTTTTATCAATTAAGAAATTATCATGGCCTTAAAAGTTTATTAACTTACACATGAAGGAGTATTGTAAGTGCATAGTAAAAGATTAAAAATTAACTGTACAAATGTACAAATTTTGTGCAGCCTGTTTCCATTTCATTCAAAATGATTCCATTATTGATTTAAATAAATCTATTTATAATCTATCTATTTGATGTTCATGGCTGGCCACACATGAAAATAAATTTCTGTTTAACCTCTGAACGTCAGTAATTAACGTACCTAAATAAACGTACCTTTAATATGATCTGAAAATGATCTGATGTCCCAGATTCATTTGGTCATTTAGTGTTTGTCACTGTGATTAAAGACTCGATGAGAGGTTCACTTTATGTTTTGAAATTTAGTGGCTGGTCTTTTGTTTAGATTTGAATCACAGGTTGTGACCCTTAAAGCTGGTAGGACTATTAAATATAAATACTCAAAGAACTTTATATTGTATGTATGCAACGAGATAAGAGGACAATTAATTCAGTGATAAAAATGTGTTTTATTGCATGAATAAAAATACCTACCTTGTGTTAGGTCAAGGTTAATACCCATGTAAAAACCTTACTCGAAGGAAACTTTAATATATTTAATTTATAGTGACGTAAGCAGCAAATTAAACTTGATACAACTGGAATGCAATGTGGAGGCAATCAACTGGTTTATGTTAATGAAAGCTAACAAATTAGTCATGTGTACACAGTTTTTCCAGAGATGAATAAGAGCATTGTAAAAAGTGTACAATCCCTCTTTGGTTGGTGAGAATAATTTTACTGCAACTCCAAAGCACAGTGTCTCTGAAAAACAAATAATAAACCTGCACTTTTTACTTCCTTCTGGAATTTGCAGTAAAGCCTAAACTGCTGAACAATTTGCTGTTGCACTGGCAGCATCGGTTCAGAAAGAATTTGATAAATATGCGGCATTAGCAACATTACATTGTCAGCGGGAACCTGGCACATGTGTCACAAATTACCCTCTGCTGCGTAAGGACGACTGCATACCTCTGAAACCCAACAGGCTGTGAAACGTTGCCCTCTCAAACTCCGAATCCCATAATTCAGCAGGGCAGGCTGACAGCACCACCTTCTCCCCATCCAGACTCGTCAGCTGCTTCCATCCATCCTGAAGTGAGGGAGGCGAAGTGTTTCTGTTCACAGTTCATCATCGAGCAAAGACATGGTCAAGTGGCTTCTTTGCTGTCTCTGTATACACAGGGCTGTGTGTGTTTGGGCTATATTTCTTTCTCTCTCTGTGATCAGATATAATTTGTTTATAAAGCGCTCCAGTGTGCCAACTCTGAGCAGCCAGTGTTCCTCTGTGCCAGCGAGGCCTGTCAGCTGGGTAACACACATAATTGCTGCCTAATTCTCCCGTCAGTGGCTGGGTAATATCTGATTCGCAGGTAATGAGCCACATCCCATTCAGCAAAGCCCCGCCTGTAACTCTGTCTCACCGTATTATCCCCTGTCTTTTCTTTCTTCATTTCTTTTAAAAACATAATCACCCATTTTCTGTTTCTTTGCCCTGTAGTGCAAGAATACCGCAGGCTTGCTCTGTGACTAAGCACGTTTACTCAAGTACTGTGTTCAACTAAAATTTTGAGGGTACTTGAGTAGTCCAGTTTCATGCTACTTCATACCTGTAGTTAACTACATTTCAGAGCATTATTCATACACACCATATGATCCCCACTTAAACTAGGATGCATTTGTTCCCTTTAAAAAATGTGGATTATACCACACTTTAATTACAAATCCATTTGTTTCAGGTATTTCCTCAAATCAAGTTTCATGTGTCTTACAGCTCATACTTTATACCTTTAACACTTTGAACTGCTCTCACTAACCTTTTCCACTTGTTTTATGAAAATAAATCTTTCACATCCAGAATTATCTTTATATGATTGAGGCTTTTGAACTGTATGAGAGTGAACTTCCCAACAGTACATTAGGTTGTTAAAAACAGCTGCACCTTGACCAGTTACAGCAGCAAAATGCTGCTTACACATGAATGCATCAGTAATAATAACCCGATAATACACTCTATATTTAACACTTTGAAATGGACCATTCTACTCTATTTTTTACTTTTGACACTTTAAGTAGATTTGACTTTACTTTGGTAGGATTTCATTATTTGTCAGGGTTTTTACATTATTGTATTGTTCCTATTACCTAAGTGAAGGATGTCAGGTATTTTAGTAAGGTGTTGTGAGCCACCAAGAGCCTCATTAACAGCTTCACTGCTCTTTGGCACTGATTCCTCCAACTCTGCTGGAGGGATAAACTGCATTCTTCCAGTTCGCCCTCATTTATTTCCACATGTTGGCCTCAAATCTCACACAGAGGTGTTCGGTTAGGTCGAGCTCTGGTTAGTGGGAAGGCTGCGGCGTACTGTATGATTCACATTATTTGAATGTTTATCAAATCATTCAGTGACCACTCCTGACCTGGTGATGGAGGCTGTGTTATCCTGGAAGAGACCACTGTCTTCACCAGCTAGTATTGATTTGAAGTGACCATTTATTCCAAATGGACTAGTCAGCCAAACCATATCAGGGAACCACAACACAGGGCCTCACTGTAGGGCCTCCAGTGGCCCACATGTTCAGAGTATGGTCAAGAATGACTCATCTGACAATTTGACTAATCACTTTTTTTTTACATATCCCCACAGTGTGGACCAATGCCTATGTTTTTTGACCACTGAGCTCTCGAATGTGCATTCATCTTTGTAATTAGTGGTTTATGCGCTGCAAACCTAGTATAATATCTCTCTGTATGTAGTCTGTTAGTCTAGTCTGATCACGTCACAGCTGGATTAACCAACTAGTGGGCCTTGGGGCAAAAACAAGCTGTGGTCTCCCACACCACTACCACCACCATCTCTCTGTACATTATTTGTATCTTTTCCATAGATCTGTTCATTCACTGCTGCTATTCAGACATTTGCTAGTTAAGCAGTATTTGTGACTGAAGGTTCTTCCATCCCTGCTGCAATAATAAACCATCTTTCAAAGTCACTGAGATCTTTTTCGCTTACGATGTTCATCTACAGTGTAGGTCAGTTATGCCTCCTCAGTTAACCTCCGTTATTTTTGAGTATAGCAGAGCATGATGGGACGTTAACTGCTGATGGGATAAATTCATCTGCAGTCTATGTTTCCTGTCTCATTTGTTTTGGGGTTTTTTTCACCTGCTGTTGCAGCCTCTCATTTGTTGTTGTTGGTGCTCTGTTCGAGCTCATTCTTGGTTTTCGTGAAAATTGTACAGACTACTGTGTTTAAAGGGGAAAACAGGATAATGTCACTGGTACTGATAGTAGTCACAGATAACAAAATGAGTTTTTAATGCTTTTTGGCACTGACATTGAGTTGGATAGCTTTATCGAGACAGTTACCTCAAATAGTTTTTAAAGAAATAAAATTTTTTGCAGAGGCAAAACAACAAACACATAGAAATATGTGAGACTTTTGCAGTATTTCCTTCTGAGCTGTTCCTGACGGATTCTCACACAGTTTTAGCTGTAAATGTTGGGGAAAATGAGAAGCAAAGAGGGCATAACGCATTCGACTCTCAGATTGTTTAATACCCCGTCTGATAGGTTTATAGGCTTCAGCGGCAGACCAAACAGCAATTTTTGCTGCCATAATTGCTCAATTTATGAGCCAATGCTTAGATATGAGAAGTATTGTGCTGGATATTTATGCCAAAACAAGTAAACTAATCAGATTTAAGGGGCAGTACAATTGGAAATGGTTTTCATCGTAAATGATTTATTTAAAAAGAGATCGGGTGATATTTTGTGATGGTTGAAATAATCTGTCGAGGCTTTTGCAACGAGTGAAATCCCCTTCCAAAGAAAAGAATACAGTTTACTGACTCATTAGTCTTTATTTTTACTGTAGACATATTCAGCATTTGTACATCTCTGCGCTGCTCAGAGTGACTCTTTGAATGAGTGTATGTTTGCGTGTGGATACTGTAGTTACACCTGAATGCATGCTTGCACTCCACATACTGTACATGAATGTAAAGATACACAGCTGGATCTGAGCTCTGCCCTGTGCCAGTTCAACAGTGCCTTCCCTTGTGCCGCACCGAGGCCATGAGACAATGGTATCATGGAAGAAACCTGGGGTTCAGGACCGCTAGAATTACTCTTGGAAGAGTCTTTCAAACTTATTAAAGTCACTGGCATAATAAAACATGGCGCTGGCATGACTGTAAATGACAGTCTGCGACATTTGAGCAGCGAGCATCGAGTTGATCTTGGCTCTTGTCTGCTGTTGTGGGCAAACAGCGAGCATGTGTAATGAGGAGGGGATCCACAGAGGTCACGCACATGGGAGATGCTCGTGAAACCTCATACACAAAGCCTGTGTAAAGAGATTTGATTTGGATGGTTCTAGTAAGTTCATCACGTAGAAGGAACGATTTACTAAAGCAGTACATTAAAAAACTACATTAGATCTTTTGTATTCTAATATAACAGACATCCGCAGTCATTAGTCATTCTCATGCAGATGTTTGGATGCAAGTGTCATTATTCAGCCATCGACAGCATTCTGGTTTCCGTTCGTGGGCCAGGTTAGTTTGAAAAGTAACTGGTGAGCTAAGGTGGGACAGAACGTAACTGGAGACAGTTTGACTGCACTTGTTTAAACTCAATCAAAAGTTTCAAAGTTCAACAAGCAGCCACACTGAAATATCTTCTGCTGCCTCATCTTTTAGCTGTGTGTCGTTTCCATTTAGGACTTGTTGTATTTTGTCTTATTATAATTCTAATTTTCACTGCTTGATGCCATATGGAATTATTAATATGGAAGACAGTGCAGCTTTTACCTACGTGAGAGAACTTTAAAATACAGTATCTACTCGAATAACCACTCTACCTGCTGTCATCCTGTTTATCTTAAAACTCAAATCATCTGATGCTGGTCTATCAAGACATTAAAAAGTTATCTTTTGTCTGAGCCAGGCTTCAAGAGTGCTGCAGAGTGTGACAGCATGTCTGGCTTTTGTCATGTGTGGCTATTTCAGAGCCTTTTTTTGTCCTTTTAATAAAAACCCAACAACCTGCTCCAGCCAGCACGACACCAAAGAAAGTGAGCTGAAGAGCGAAAGATAATATATTTTGTTTTATGGGCTTTGGGAAGAGAGAATGTTAGTGTGAGTCCATATATTAAACGTAAACCCATTTAAAGCTAATTGAATACAAATACAGAGTCGGGGTATAAAATAAGAAAAGTGGGCAAAGGGACATATCAAGTATTAACGTTAACTGTTATATTTTTCCTACTAGTAGGTGAGATATTCTATGTCCAGACTATTATAAGAAGTGAGGCCCCCTAACATATTTTTCTTGGACACGGCCCACACACTACATACACACCACATACATACATCCTCCGTGGAAGCTCCGCGTGCTTGGAGAGGAAAGGCGGACATTTCGGGGCACGGGGCTACATTATACTATAGTAGCGGCTTTTATGAGACAGACAACACGCCTGGCTTCAGCGGGAAAACCTCATGATGGACAGGCACTTTACCTGAGCCAAGAGCAGGCGGGTTAGGAGGAGGGAAAATGAAATAAAATCAATACTCGAACATAACTTTTTAAATAAACATTTGCACTCCACGGACATTGTTGGCAGTGGGAGCCAGTAACCTGTCCCTATTGGTGGAACTCAACACCAGACCGTTCGTGGAGCACTGGCTCCCATCGAGGTGATGGCTACTGGCAAGATGTGACGTGAATAGCAGGCTATGTTCTGTTTATCCTAGGTAAAAGAAGAGAGAGAGCGAGAGGGAAAAAAAGAGGTAGAAAGGGCTCAAATCCTGCAGTAAAGCTGCTGTTTTCCTGAGCAAGGGTTTTCATGGCTTGTTGATCATGCTAAAAGCTGCCTCAGCCTCTGCAGGAGTGGTGCCTGGTAGCTTAAAGCAACGATTTTCCTCCAAGAGGGAAGAAATGAGATTAAACTATTTCAGCTGCAGCAGGTCTGAACCTCCTCTGAACCAAAGCGGGATTCAGGTCCAACATTTAATTTGGACTGAAATACAGGGATGCATTTAATGGCAGAGACACCACTGACATTTAGGTGTTAGGCCAATATGTCAATTGAAGGGGTAAACAGAATTAAAATTGCTATTTCCTGGTATGTAAGAGGGAAAATTTTCTTTATTTAAATTCTAAAATTGAAAAAAGCTATCATTTGCCAGGGGTGATGTTTTTAGGGAAAGTTAAAGAAAATAAATATGTACTTAAGGAAAATCTATGAAAGATTCATTATTTATCAGGTGGATATTGGTTCGGACAGAAAAGAGCTGTCATGCTGAAGCAAGTGGATAGAAATTCATCATTCTCTACCAATTTCTCTACCGACAGTAGGCTCATTAACCCAAAGGCAAGACAGCCGTGAAACATGCCAGGGTGGATATTGTGTGAAAATTTCTGATACCGTTGCCACAAGTGTCTGAGTTTCAGTACCAATACCAAAACATACTTTTATTGATGAACTTGCTGAACTCCAGCAACGCTATTAATAAAATGTGGGCCCAAAATAATCCAGTCTTTAAAGAAGACTGAGTGGAAAAGGAAACTAACCCGGCCTTTGATGCCACCTCTTATTACCTTAAAGCTGCCTTAATCACTGTTTTAACATGAAAAGTGGGACACAAGAAAACAGTAAATGCAAAGTGAAATGTTTCAGTTGTAGTGATGAACCCACAGTGATTTTTTATCCCTCTCAACAGTTCCACTCAGCTCAAAATAGCATTTTATCAACTTTCAGCTCTTTGTTTTGGTTTTAGGGTCTGAAAGCATTTAGCAGCTAAAGAGTAAAACAGTGAACACTGGACTAATACCAGGTGCTCAGAAAAACAAGAAATAAATGTTAGTGTTGCTCTGTGACTACTGGATGTGTAAACTGTTTGCAAACGTATTCATTATATTAGCTCCACAATCTGATAATATATCAGTGTTTTCCAGCTTGTTGCACTGTCCTCAAATTATCAGCTAATCAATAATGCAGCTTTAATGCATCTGATACATTTTGGTTAGTCCTGTAAAAGTTCCGATTTGACACGTAGCCCTAAAGACATGTTGAGATTTGACTGAGAGACACGGGCCCATATTGACAAAACTGCAGCTTTTTTTTGTATATTCAGTTGCTGCTGTCACTCTCTCTGCCTGAATGTGCTGAACAGCATTTTGGGAAATGTAGGCCATCAGAGCAGCAAAAGAGAGCTGCTCGAGCAAAAGAGTGAATTACGACACTTCATCTCAGATTAGCTGGTGGTATGCAGTGAGCATTGCAGACTGATGAGCAGTGTAAGAGTACCTGAGGGGGATTTTTCCTTAAAACAACAATAGACAGTCTGGGACTAATAGTCCACAGGGTAAGCTGGGTGGCCTGGCCTGGCTGCCGGTGCTGCCCTAAGCTGGCCCAGGTGCTGCTGACTACGGTGGAAAAGACCTCTCACTCTCCTCACAGCTGGCTGGATGGACACACACACACAGCTGGTTCCTGCAGTCTCCCAGCTGCAGCAGCTGCCACACTGAGTGCTAGATGGACTGGGTCATGGTGAAACACCTGGAGGCAGAAACAGTCCAGTTATGGTGTGGATCAGACCGACTCAGCATCAGATTTCAGCTGCCTGAGCTGCTACATGTGACCTTTGATTGTATTCGTCATTCTGAAAAAAAACGTCACATTCAGCAACGTCAACATTTCATTTAATTTCATTTCAGGTTATTATATTTGCATGCGGTTTATCATATCATCAAGATTTTTACCTTATACATTTTTTGGCAATAGCATTACAGTAGCAATAATATCTGTGTTATAAATATACTGTATGACAACAGCTGTTAATAAAAAATGGTAGCACCTAATTGCACTTCTCCTTTGCACCCCTCATCGGTGCAAATATATAACAAAAGAAAAATTGCATTACAAAATTATAACTGTGATAAAATTGTATATTTTTGTATATAACAGCTCTTAGTGTGAAAAACTTCTTGGCCTTCTTCATTGGATGAAACTGATAATAACTCACACTGGGAATCTAATGCCCAGAAGCGTTCAATGATACATACAATGATCGTGATTGGTCTGGTAAGCCAGTGAGTGAAATACGATATAATGAAAGAGCAGAAGTTAGACTTGAGATATTTCACATGTGCTCTCGAGCTAAATAAGGATGTGTGTGTGAGGACTGAGAAACAAGTGTATTTGTTTTTTTTAGCTTGTGTTACTGGACGTGAGGGCAGGGTGTGTGTTTTAATACCGTCTGACACAGAACCAGACACCGCTGTGATTCCGACACAGCCTTCTGGAGATAGATGACACTGGTGTGAATACACTCATCTGTGGTCAACACACTCACACACACACATACACATTTATTGGGCACAAGTGTCTGCGAACACACTTGAGATGAAACCAAATAAACAGTGAACACGGGCAAACACACACAAGGGATGTCTCTCTAGATGCATCATCTTCCTGTCTCTCTGTCCTGTGTGTGTGTGTGTGTGTGTTTGTCACATTTGAAGGAAAATATCCATAAATCTCTCTAAACATCATGTTCCATTGAGTCTTTTCCCATTAGCTGCCTCAGAGCCTTGCACGTAAACAAAGCCGTAATATGGGATGATCACTATGGAGAACATGACAGTGTATATACAACTCTTCCTGGAAAACTACAACGAGCAGAAAAGGGGAGATTTAGCTGGGACGTGGATATGATAAATAGAAATGTCAGAGTCGAATTGCTGAGGCTGAGAGGCCAAGAACAGCTGCGAAAACCCGGCTGGCAAAGTGCGCGTGCACACGTGTGTGTCTGTGTGTGTGTCTGTGTTTAAAGGGAGTTTGTTGCCCTTAAGCAAGGCACTCAACCTGCTATTACTGCTGTGTGTCCAACAGTAGAGGACTGTGGTTACTGGGCAGCTCCCAGGTGTGAATGTGCGTAACTGTGTGTGAAGTAAAGTTAAATGAAGCATATTGTTTTTGATGGGAGAATGGGAGGTCCGCTCGTCCTGGTGACAGAGGCTGAGAGCAACACACAGAGGCTGAGACACAGGCCTGAACTCATTTTCACTCATTTCACTTCATACTCATTTTCACAGTGAGTATGAAAACTTTCACAACTTTCACATTGAAAAGTGAGTGAAAGTTCTGCACGTAGCTTAATTTTATGCTGAAATAGAACATTTTTATCACAGATTATTTAACACAAGTGCCATCACCTATAAATGGTCCAAAAGGAAAGGGGATTTTATTTTTGTGAAGTACATTTCATAATTCAGAATGCTGTACTTTACACTACAGCATCAAGTAACAAGTAACATCAAGTAAACATCCTCCCCACAGACATAAAATACAGACAAAGACATGCACCATAAAATCTTTCTGCTTGGTTTTGTCAGTCAGTTGAAAAGACTGTGTTGATTGTAGACTGTCAATGGGCCCATGTCAATGTGCTCACTGAGTGATGTTACTTTCTGTGATTGGGGATAGCTGCTGTCGCTAACAGAGCTCTTGACTCCAGATGTTGTTGACTGAATAACCATTCACACAAGCAGCTAAAATGTCAGATAACATTAACTTGTGGATGGCTGTAGCCAACATTTTCTGGTAAAGTTTCACTTTTTTTTTTCAGTGCTGCAGTTGGCAGGACAAATTGTTGGGACAAAGACAGAGCAGGGCTGACTCACCTTGCCATATCTGGCTGTATTAATACATCCATGGTCCAGCCTTGTGAATCACAAAGTGGATATGGTAGTGTTTCAACATAGTGACTGGATCCAGCTAAATCATTCTCAGTGTTGGCCAACTGAAACGCCACAGTCAAGGTCTTCAGTGAAGGTTTAGTAAAAAATAAAAACTTCTCTAAACATTTGGAGTTGAGTGTTAAGAACTGCACCCATACTGATAGTCTTGATTCTTGTTGTGTATCTTCTACATACCGGCATGAGAGTTGTGGGAGAGGACGCGTGGCTGGCAGCGTGGCAGCAGAGACCACAGCCACCTCGCTGCTTATGAAGGCCTCCATTCACCTCAGTTCACACAATATTCATGCAAGAGAGAGACTTCCCCAGCAAAAACAAGTCCCGTTTAAAGAGAAAACAATTGCCCCTCCCGGACAAATTCCTGCTAATTTGCCAGTGCCGGAGAGGCAGGAGAGGAGCGACGCAGGTGATGGACGCCTGCCCGTCTCACTGCAGAATGTGTCTTTATCTGTGTGTTTGTAAATGTGTGTGTGTGTGTGTCCCTGTCCTACTACATACCTGAAAAGTGCCAGCTATTCCAACAGTCTCAACTTGGACACATCCCTGATGCATCCTGTTCTGGAGTTTCACTCATCAAACTTCCAAATTCCCCTTCCTCCAAACACCTAGCACATACCTCCTTGACAAAAATAATAGTTTTTTTTTTCGCATTTTATTTGGTCTATTTTTTTTTCTGAGTGTCTGTTTGAAAGTTAATCCGAAAGCCTCAATTGAATGGTTATTTTCATCCTGTTTCATTAATCATAACCGCTGGTAGCACACATGAATGACTTGTTATTGTGTGTCAATTTAACACGCAATGCAATATGACTTAGAGTATAATTTGACTTTCCATATTTATTTTTCTGCCTTATTAGAAATAGTGCTGCTTGTTCAGCAAAGGACTGTGAGGGTGCACTGTGCTGCGGGAACATGTTCCAGCCCATGGGGGAGGAAACCTTGTCTCACTGTGTGTGTGTGTGTGTGTGTGTGTGTGTGTGTGTGTGTGTGTGTGTGTGTGTGTGTGTGTGTGTGTGT
>JBBMJY010000014.1:4543458-4555407 GCA_037833715.1 Toxotes lorentzi
ACACACACACACACACACACACACACACACACACACACACACACACACACACACACACACACACACACACCTCTCAACCTGCCCAGCAAACACATAGCAACCCAAACACTTCTATGTGTGTATACGTGAGTGTGTCTGTGTAGTGGAAACATTCACTGGTCCAGAGGTGTCACCTTCCAGACTCATGTCATGCGTTTGCTCTCCTGACATTTACCGGAGGTTTTCTACGTGTTGCTGGTCTTTCTCCTCCTCTCTCTGCTTAACACTTTCTCTGTCACTCCCTTTTTTTTTATCCTTTCCTTCTGTTATTCTTTCTGCTTGCACTTCTTTCTTGCCATTGAATTACTATTTTGTTTCTTTGGATATTAATCCTCAGAAATATGTGAAAAATGTGATCTCCGGTGCTTGTTTTGCTATAGTGCATCTTTACTAAGATGATTGAAATAACTTTTTAATATGTTTAAAGCTAGCAAACTAATATGTGTGACTAGCCTGACAGCTTTGGACATCAGTAAATCCACATGAAATAGTTTAAAACACTTGACATGTTGTACCACATTAGTTTAATCCATATGCAACCAAAATGTAAGAGTAGGTGGTTATAGAGAAAATTACTGGCTACTTTTTCATTGACAGATGGCTGCTTAGCTTAGCTTAGCATCACACACTGAATTCACTGATGGCATTATTGAGCTGGATATTGTAGGAATTAAACATGTGACCTTAGATATATTAGATATATAATAGTCTGTCTAATCTACCTAAACACTTCTTTCTGCCTCTTTTTTTCTGTCTATGCCAGTCTCTCGCTTCCACTCTCTACTTGGACAACTTTTATTGGTGTCCTGGTTTTGGCCCAACTGCTGTGCGTTTTTTAAAGTGCGGTCAACAGAGTTCACAATAAAGTAGGAACATGTGTACAGACAAACACTCCCCACGCTCCCTGCTACTGTTGCTACACGCTCACACCATCTAATTAAATTCAAAATGTCAGGTTTGATTACTGTCAAAAAGGTTTACTCCACAGTAAATGCTTTCGACGCTTTCAAAATATCACAGAGAAGTGTGTTTGGGTTTAACTGGTTTTCGCTCACAACCAGGGGCGTTGGCTGGACTGTGAACCATCAGGGGCTGAGCTTGACTCCTCTACATCAAATAACTTTTAAAAATGTATTTCTAAAGAGACTGTTTCCACCTGAGAGATATATATTCCTTAAAAATTGAAAATTAAAGAAGAAAGGAAGGGTTTGGATTTGATTTATCAGCTCAATTAGTAGCCTAGAGTTTTGTTTGATGGAAGCTGTAGTAACTTACCTATGACATGATCAGAGCAGATGCTTTTCAGATCATTGGTTATAAATCTTGCCTCAGGTGTTTGTAGAACTACCAGATCTTATCTAACAAGACTAGGTTAGTCTGGAGTCACTTGCCATCAGGAGGCACAGCAGTTTAGCTGGCTACAGTGCTGTATATAACTTATGCTCTGCTCCTACCATGTTCACGTAACTTGGAGCCCACATTTACCCACTTTATTTTCCTGGCTGAGCATGAGAGGATGTTTGTGCTTCAGCTTCAACTGCTTTACCATTTGGCATAGTAACCCCATCTTCAATAGAACTGACAGAGACCTGTCAGCCAGTAAGACACCAGTATTTCCACAATTTCCTGTAAATCCTCTCTAATTTGTTTTTCCACTTAGTCCATTGAAGATGCAAGATTATAACATTGCTGTCTTCTTTCACTGATGTTCAGTTACGTAGTGACACACCACTCAAAGTGGAGCATTATTCTGTGCTAAAGAAAAACTCTTTGGGGCCATGGTTCATTCTGATTCTTGTCTTTCCTCTGTCCACATCTTCTCCTCACCCCTGCACTTCTAAATCCTGTTTTCCTCCTCATCTGTGTTCCATCCCCTTCCCTCATTCCTCTAGTCCATGTCCTCCTTCTTTCTTCCCCCTCTTTTAGTAATTTTCCTTATTCCTCTCCAATCAGCCTCACGTTTGGTTTAATGCTGGAATCAACCCTGTGATATTTAGAGTGACACTGTTAATCAGGGTTCAGCTAAAGTTGGAGGTGGCCCTCTTCAGAGTGTGCTTAATGTGAATGTGTCTCTGTGTGTAAATTAAACACGTTAAACATCTCTTTTATCTGCTGGCCAACATGGCTGGTGCCACTGTCACTCTTTTATCAGCCAAATAGATATTTGGAATAAAATCCCTCCAGTGACGATTGGTTTCCTGCCAAAGTGACTAGTGTTGTGTAACATACCAGCCACAAGCAAAAATGTTTGTGCATCTGGTAGTAATTTCCCTCTGTGGTGTCTTCATGCATGAGTGTGTGCAGGTATTGTAATGTATTGTGTGTTTGTGTGAGTTTTACAGCCATGGCTTTTCTTTTTCTTTCTTTTTATTTTTTTAAGTGTTGAAGTTGTGGATGGCTGACATTTTGACCTGTTATGTTCATGAAGTATGTAGTGGACATTCAGGTCACCACATGACAAAAAAACAGCACTAAAACTCAGCTAAAAACATATTTTGATTGGATACTAAGAGCACTAGATGCAGCAGAGGCAGTTGTTTTTAATGGAAAGTGTGGCCATGCTCATGCTAAAAGCTGTGAACTTTTCTCGCTCCCTTGATTTTATGTCAGGTTTTCCACCCAAATTTGGTCCCCCAGTATCCTGACCTTTACAAGGCACATCAGTGTGACACACTAACACAGGATAGAGTTTCATTGGTGGCAAATTTAACTTTAAAGAAGAAAAAAAAATTATGTCCACATTCTACTTATTGATTCAAATTGAGCTTAATGACAACCTGGTCTAATGTGCTTTAACTTTCTCTATCTCATGCAAACTATACATTTTGTTCTAGTGTAAAAAGGGCTGGTGGTTTGAACCACATGTTGAACTGTCCTTGGGCACTGAACCCCAAATTTCTCCCAATAGTCAGACTAGCAACTTGTATGAGTGTGTCCCCATGCACACTCCTCCTCAGCTGAAAAATATCAGTCACCATCCCTACTTGCTCTGATTCACCAGTGGGGTAAAAGGTAAGCTTTCCACCACAAGCCAGACAGAAGCCTTAACTCCCCCAGCCTTAAAAATAATCTGCCAAGGACTGAAGACTGTCTTAGAAAAATAAAAATATAAAAAAGGAACTGGCCTTTACCCAGCTAGACCCCGGGGCTGAGCCCGGGGCAGACACAAGCACTGTAAATGTTCAGCACCTGATCATTTGTGTGTTTTGGACTTCTACATCCCTCCCCATTGTTATGGCAGGAGGACGGAGAGGAGGGGGGGGGGCCACCAGAGTCGTAGCTCGTAACCCCGGGGCAGGCGGATGCATGACGAGATTGACAAGTGTGATTCTCCCTCAGTATATTGCTTCGGGTTTTTTAAAACCCCGCTTGCAGGTTGACATTTATTTAGACAAGCCTCCTTCAGGACTGCCGAGAAGCCACAGAAACCAGAAGATGTCTGACAGAGACAAGTAATAAATGCCTATGTGTGTGTGTGTGTGTGTGTGTGTGTGTGTGTGTGTGTGTGTGTGTGTGTGTTTGGTCTGACAGGCAAATATCTAAACCCAGCTGCTCTAAACGAAGCTACATACCTGTCTAGCTATGTAGCACTAGGGACAGTATGAAAATCATGGAGGGAGGGGAGGAAAAGGGAGAAAAGGGGGAGGGCTATGCTGTTTTTTGTTTTGGCCGACAGGAGGACTCTATTTTTAGGCAGAGCAGGGGAGGAACGACACTTTCACTTTTTCTCATCCCAGAGTTAAATTTTATTTTATTCTAAAATAAAATTTAGAAAGGTTAAATATTGCATCAAAAAGATGGATTTTGTGGGTTATAATGGCACATTTAGAAGCTAATAGGAGCAGTTTGTCAGTTTTTAGGAACAGAAAAGATATGGATTTTTGTTGACCGAACTTTATATCTCCAGAGAGCTCATTATTTTTCACTTGCAGCCCAAAAGCTCCCATCTCCACCTTATTCTACATTTTAGAGAAAGGAGAACCACGGTACAGTTAAAAGGGCACTCCACAGAATTAACAGTGAGTAGGATCAAAATCAACAAAGCAGAAGCACTGAAATTTTTTTACTCACCATATTAGGGCTGCAATAATGATTATTGTTTTTATCTGCTGATTATTTTCTCAAATAAAAGTCTATTGAATGTTTAAAAAATTGGGAAGTATGCAAATTATAGTTTACTCACAGCCCAAGAAGGTGTATTCATATGCGTAGTTCAAAAATTAAGAACGACTGGAATATTCAGTAAATAGGGCGCATGATTTTATGTTTTCCATAATTATGATAATCGCTAATTCCACTTGTACTGTGTGATTTGGGTTGTATACCATCTGACATTCAAGCGAGAGTACTAATTCAATAGTGTCGTATTAGTTTTGAGATTTTGGAGGGATGTATGTTGTGGCTTTTTAGTTGTGCTTGTTGTTGTTGTTGTTGGCTCTTTTAAATCGAACACTGTTCACCCCCCCACCCCAATAACTTTGACACAGTCCCTTAGAAGAAGAGTGAGGCAGCATCAAGAGATGGCCAGAGCAGATTGAGAAGCAGAGAGTATCAACTTCAGCTTCTGGTTTGGGTCTGGGTGTGATGATGTGTGTGTTTGTGTGTGCCTTGGAAACAGATGAAAAGTCAACTAAGATGTAATAAGCTAGCTGCAAGAGAGTCTTAAAGTCTTTGGTAGAAAGCCGGGCTCTTGTTTCAAAGTGCAGAATCTGCTGTAAGCCCCCACAGACGCAGACTAAACACAGCATCGGCCCTATTGTTGTTCTGCACTGTTACAGCCCTCCCTGGAGATTTAGCAGGAGCCATAAACCTCCGCGGCTGCTACAGACAGCCAATAGCCACGGTGCTTACAAATGACCCAGCCACCGAGGTCACACCACAGCCTGATCACGAGCATTTATACAGCGCTGGATTGGAAAATGATGGGATTTTGGATTGTTTTTTTGACAGTTTTCAGGTATGCCGGTGAAACAAATCCCGACTAGTTTCACTTGCTTTCCCAGAATAAATACAAAAGTAGAGGCATGAATATGGCATGGTTTCCTTTATGGCAGAGCGACAGTTGGTGATAATCGATTCAGCATGTTCACCATGTCTAACCATTGTGTTTTAAGACCTGGACAACATGTATCACATGTCAGTTTTTTCCACCTAATACACGACTAGTCACTCCATCTTCAGTTTTTTTTCTTTTTTCATCAGTTTCCGTCACGTGCCGTTCTGTGGTTTGAAGACCATGTATACACAAAGTAGCCGTTACGGGAAGGAAAAGGAGAGTGAGAGTTTACTGGAAGAGGAGGCCCATTACTGAAAGCATGGAGCTGGATCAGTGGATAGGTTGAAGGTCAAACAAACCCAACGCGTTTGTTCCGTCCATTATGGTGGACGTATGGGATGGTTGCACATGCATTTCGGCTTGTATGCATTTGTATATATTTGGTGTGTTTGTGCGTGTCGTCTCCGCCTGGCTCTGGGTTTCGTCACCATCTTTCGCTGGCGTCTGTGAATCATGTGAGGTACCATGTTAACTCAGTGATTACCTGTCATTACGCAGAGGTCCAGTTTCAGTGACACCATTCAATCCATCGTCCAATCTGGGTGTTTACGACCTGTCAGCACTGACTTCTCTTTTCCCTGCACCAACTCTGAGATGAAAATAAACATCTTCTCTTTACTCAGAGCACAAAGTAAGATTAACTTCTACTAGCAGAGGCAGATAGAGAACATGATATGGCTATAATTTTGGAGAGAGGTTTGAGTTGGGGGTTTTAAGGGCTACTGTGTCAACCAGCCCGAGAGACAGGGAGCCATTACTTCATTACTTCTTTTGTGTGTGTATGTGTGCGACAAATCAGTGTATAAAAGCTCCTTATATTTACAGTGAACTTGAGATGACATGGAGGTAATAACCAGGTTAATTTGCCTTCTTTTCACACAATCATCATCTATAGAGGCCAAGGAGGTTGCAGACCTTAAAGCTGCACCAATCAATTTTTTATGCTAACAGAGGGTCAAATGACGATGTGTGTGGAGGTGGGGGAGGGGGGCTCACCCATAGTAGCAAACCCGCAGAGTAAGATCATTTCTGGTTCACCTTCACTGCTCTCATCAACCCCGTTTCCACCCGCAGCAGGCAGCTGTTTTCAGGAAAAAGAAAAGCTGAGCTAAACCCACGATAAACTAAACCAGCCCACCGCAGAACGGGAGATGAAGTTAGAAACCGGTTGGTGAGCATAGTGGAGAAGAAGGGCCAAATATTTTTTACTGTTAACTGTTGGTTACTGTTGGTTAGAACCAAGGTGAAAGGAGACTTTTGTCTTTTTTGTGTCTGTTCGCGTTTGCTAGCAGGTTTTTAAGTCCGTTTCCAGCCCACCACTCTGAAATACAGAATGTATCCTAATCCTGGGTTTACCCCAGTCATAATTTTGTCCCCGTCCACTCCTTTTGGTCAAATTTGGGTAAGTTTTGGTAAGTTATAAGGTCTTCACTGAAATTAAATATCTTCACAAATATCATCCCCATTGTCTGTTTTTATGTCCATTATTGTGTGTTAGATAATTAGATAATGTGTGTTATAAAGTTAATAAAGAAATCAGAACTGAGACGTTTTCAGCTACAGTGTGAACACGGCCGCTGGAAACAGTAGATTCCACTGTAGATCCTACATCAGATCCTGCTCAGGTTTCTGCCTACACAGTGGGTGGTTGGTTGTCTGGATCCTCTTTAATACAGTGCGTTATCCTGCCAGATTTTGTTCCATATGTGCGTGTGCACGCCAATGAACAAACTTAGTATAAAGCACACATATGCACTTTATCCCCCTGCTTTAGTCACCTTGTGAGTCAGTTATTGCACAAAAAAAAAAAAATCGAAGAGGAAATCTTGACGTCTGCCACAAAATGAACACCAGCCTCCAGCGGCATGAAACACAACTCCCAGCATGCTGTAGGGATAAGAGGGAAAGGAAGGCAGGGATTATAATGAGAGATGGTGGTCAGACAAGATGACTACGTCACATGGATTCCATTGGTTCGTGCTTCGCAGACATTGTTTGACCTCTGGGTTTAGAAAGCATACATGATTTTAACACATCAAACAGTAAACTGAAAAAAACAGCAACACTTCAGAAGACCCTGAAATGGCCAAAGGAAATAAACCAAAATCTAAACATTCATTCCATGAATCAATATGTCGTATCTGCTGTGATGTATATAGACGTGTATGTGCGTGTCCTCTATTCCACTTCCATTTAATTCCCAAACCCCTCAAGACCTGGATTTCCACCTCATATAACGTCCTTCACTGACAGGAAGTGTTCGGTCTCACAGCCTCAGTCTCCACTGGCCACTTCTTTCTTTTGGCTTAAAAGAAACATGTTTAAAGCGCTGGAGGTGCCTGTCAATGCTGTTGTTGCCAAGCAACAATTGAAAAGCTACTTAAAGTGCTTTTTTTGTGTGTGTGTGTTAAACATTAAAGTATTTTTAACTGCTTGCACTTGGCAGGAACCAGCTGTAACAGAACACTATTGCCATTGAAAATAATGAGGCAAAATGAGGCCAGGGCTACAAAAACAAGGACAGGAGTCATTCAGAGAGGTTCAGTACGTTTCAGAATTAGTAGTGACTTCCCAGGTACAACAAATACAGCAGAGGTTAAAGGGTAAACTCCAGTGGGAGCTCGGTACTCTGTAGTCACGATATCTATTTCCACCTTTCACCCTGCTTTACCTGGTAATAGGACAGTAGTCACATTAGCTTGAGTGTTGTTCTTCCAGATTTTTTTGTTTCAAGCATGTACTGTAATGATTTGCACCTGTATGATCCACCTGCTATTTGAGCTTGAATATCTTGGCCTCTATTGTCTCTCAGTTTAACATGATGTTTGCTTTTACGATTACATTGTTTAAGTGTTTACATTATTTTGTCTACAGTTAAATCTGGGTTGTCTTATATTAAAATGGCCACCATTACCTGTATGGTCTCCTTGTGTTAAAAGTTCCTGTAGAAGACCACCAGCCACCGTCCACATGCTTGTAAATTCTGGTTGTGATTAGCTGATATGTGAGTCCTCTCGTTTTACTTCTGGTCAGCTGACATTTTAATTGCTCTCATGGCTCTGACACTGACAGACATGTCAGCTGCTTTTTACCTCTGACTACGGTGTAGTCTTCTTTCTTAACTACTTCAGGAGGTATTAGGCATTATAACACAAAAGACATTTCCCAGCAGATTTTTTTTTTCATACCTAAGCTGGATACAAAACAAAGCAGAAAGTTTTGGGAGACCTGCACATTCCTCGTCCTCGCTCTTAAGAATAGCAGATGAAAGTAATTTCATGTTGATTTCTAGAATTTACGTCAGTCCTGCTGAGGAATATTAGGGCTTTGCACAAAGTACAAATGCTCACTGAAATCTTTGACCTGATAGACAAATATAGAGGACTGAAAACAACCTCTTTGAAGGAGGTAACTAAGATTTTGTGCTATTTTTTGATAGAGACTGAGATTTTAAAAAATTATGGGAATTTTCACCTCATGAGATTCCATTTATTAACCTCCTCTTACACTGAAAGAATAAATCAAGAGATGTACTGGAGGTAATGGTAAGAGGCTTTTCTCCCAAAACTCTGGTAGGAAGACATTAATAAGACAAAAAGGATGGAATAAAAGAAGGAGGAAGTGAGAGAACAGTTAATAGGGGATATGAAGCAGACTTAGAAGAGAAAAAAGGAAAGCACTGCTCTGTTTTACTGTCCGACTGAAGTCCTAGCTTATTAAGTACTATTATTTTTGGATGCAGTGTGACCCTATCCCAGCAGTACCTCCGGCTCAGTCGTGTGTTCCAGCGAACGCTATTGGCAGTGTTTGACAGTTCATTCTCAACTCTCGGTCCACGCAGACAGTAGACAGTAGATTGGAACCCAGGACCTTCTGTCTGTGAGGCGAACCATGCTTGTGACTATTTGTGTTGTAAGTATATGTTGCATTTGCATGTGTTAAGTGCACATATTTATACAGTTTCCATTACTGCTGTCTGAACGTCCCTCACCATCTCCTGCTTGACTTTAAGCAGAGCTTACAGCAGAGGTGCACAACCAAACAGACTGAAGCGAAAACCTTGTCAGTTTGTTGCTAATGTTTGTGATTTATTTACGTGAGCGTGCAATTAAGGATCCGACCGTGTCTGTTGGTCTTTTCTCTTGCTCACTCACAGAGGTGCTAAGTTACATCCTGGAACAGATCTTTCAGTGCTGGACCTGTTATATTTATTGTGCAGAGCTGGCTGAAGGCCAGTCACATATACGGTCGGCTACAGACACCAGGCGCAGTGAGAAGATGAAAAAAAAAAGTATTTTCTAAGTCTGATTTAAATTGTTTTCTCTTCTGTGTTGATGACTCAAAATCTTGCCAAAAAAAAAAAATCACCTGTTTTCCCAGATGACAATAAAAGGAACTTTATCCTTCTTTTTTTCTGCCCTTAAGTCTTAAAGGGTCACAAGGCAGAAACCAATTCGATCAGACTTTTTTTTTTTCCCCTTCTTCGGACTTCCGTGGTTACCATACCTGTTTGTGTATTTAGTATTTGTGTGTGTGTGTGTGTGTGTGTGTGTGTGTGTGTGTGTGTGTGTGTGTCTAGCTTTAATACATTTAATATATTTTCCTTTGCAGTTGTGGTGGAGATGATAAATCTTAAAACTTACGATGTCCTTCAGAATTTTATCTGTGTAGTATTTTCTTTATGTTATGTGATGTTCAGTAGCTGTACATACATGTCAACAGTCTGCGGTGCGCTGGCATGTGTGTCTAATAATGTGCGTGTGTGGTGTGTGTTTTACTGTTTTTGTGCAGTGGATCACTTACACAGTCAGCTGGATTTGCTATTAGACAGCATTTAAAATCTGACCCCACTGTCTCCAACCTGTTTTCACATCTAAGAGCCTCAGAGCTCTGTATCCATCTGTGAGAGAGAGAGAGTGTGTTCGTACTGCATGAGAGAGAGTGTGAGGGACTGCTCGCTCAAAAGAAAGAGTGAAAGTGCGTGTATTTGTGAAATTTAGGGGGCGTACATTTTTGCAGACTAGGCCTGCATCTCAGTTTGATTGAGGTTAAAGACGGCAAGGTTTGACAAAACCTAAATTTATCCGACACTCAAGTTTCTAAAAGAACTACTGGAAAACTGAGTTGGCTACCATTGGCTCTTCAGATACGCTGAATTGAGTTTAACTGTGTTTAAAAAATCTCAAATATTATCAGAGCAGTTGCATAGACAGTATTTGCCGAGGGAGTATCATCTAGTGGAGATGATCTATTGCTATGGCTTAACCAGGACAAATCATGCTGGATCCTGGAGACTGAAATAATACAAATATTAAAATGTGTATTTGTGTGTGTTTGGGGACAGGGGGCGACTGACCTCGGCACATACCTGGCTTTGATCCGCCACTTGCGGAGGAGACTCAGAGGTGCAGTGATGGGATCCGAGTGCATAAATCACCAGTTATTTACTACCTGATCAGAGCTTTCCCAGTCATAACGCACAGAGCAAGAAGTTCATAAAGTCATCAAATGAATTTGTTTTTGGAGGAATCGGAGAACGACATGTAACCTGTTCCAATCTGTTTCCCCAGATGACAAATGAATTTTTAAAAATTTATTACCTGCCTTGTTCTATTAAACAAATGGCACATTCTCAGCTACTATCCAGTACTGAAACTGCTAGAATCCTTTTAGCTATAATAGTAGGTCTTCTCTGAGCATGGTTCCACAGCTAGTTTAGGCCTTTTTATCTGGTGTGACTACAGGGCTAGCATTGCAGATACCATCTTGGAAGAATACCTAATTTCTCCATGCGCCATGGTAAACAACAGTGTGTCTCCTAGCAATGCAGATCCCCAAGTGTCAGCTGTTGCCATTGGAGATGCCAGCCAAGAACTTTTATTCTCTTTTGAAAATAACAGTAACTTCAGTATTATTATCTATTTCCTCACACAATAAGTGAAGACAAATCAAATTTCACTTTAACTATAAAATAAAGGCAAAACTATCAGAGGTGGGTTTACTGGGATCTTTGTCCCTTCCCTCTTCTCTGCAGCTTTCCTAATTTCACAAAGACATCAAAACGTAACAATTAACTTTTCTGAACACTGTGACAAGCAGAATTCCCTCATTTACCTGCCACACACACATTTTGACACACACACACTGTAGAAGAAATCTGGTTGCGGAGCAGGGGGGTGGAGGGTCAGGGGGATTTGAGCCTGACCAAAGAAAAACATGACGTGACAGATCGAAGCTAACTGATGTTGTCACTGGCCTCTACTGCCTGGACAAAGTGGTGTGTGTGTGTGGGTGTGTGACTGCGATTGTATTTGTGTTCGTGTGTGAGCAGAGAGGCCCATTAGTGTGCCGTAATGGGAGGGGATATTGGTAGTGTATAGGTGTAATTACCTCGAGCTAACATGGAGCTCAGGCCGCGTGGCGCCTCCAACACAAATATGAACTGCAGAGCATAGATACCACTTTGTCCTCCTTCACCGTTTGACCTGGGGGAGAAAGTTCAACAGGGCCTATGGCTCTGAGAGTGTCTGTGATTGTATGTGTGTGTGTGTGTGTGTGTGTGTGTGTGTGTGTGTGTGTGTGGGTAAGAGAAGAGAGCCCTGGGAAATAAAGATCCCAAAGAAAAAGCATGAAAAGCGGGGCAGAGAAAAAAAAAAGAGAAAGTGTGGGTGTGTTGGACAATGTCTGTGCTCACTGTTATCTGCTGCTTCTGACTTTTCTCCTGTTGTTTTCCTCCACCGTGATAATCTGCAGAGCTTTTTCAAAATCCTCCGTTCCCATCATCTATCTGTCCATCGATCCACTTCTCTGGCACTCTTCATGCGCCCCCCCCCCCCACAGCTGTAGATCCTGCT
>JBBMJY010000014.1:4560088-4575435 GCA_037833715.1 Toxotes lorentzi
GTGTGTGTGTGTGTGTGTGTGTGTGTGTGTGTGTGTGTGTGTGTGTGTGTGTGTGTGTGTGTGTGTGTGTCACAGAGAGCTCTGATTAATTGGTCCTATCCACTAAGCTCTGGAAACACCAGGGTTCTGAGCAGGCCACTAATTGTCATAATCCACCTTTGTTTGTTTCAACTGCTCGACCAGACTTCACCAGCTGTGTGTGTGCGTCTGCATATGTGTGTGTGGGTGTGTGTGTGTGTGTGTGTGTGTGTGTGTTACCTATTCGACAGCACATGACTTGGCATCAGTATCTCTTCCTCCTCTGTTCCTCTCTTCTCTGTCTAGACTGCAGTAAAGAGAGCAAGAGGTAAACTGAGATGCAGAATGAAAGAAAGGCGGACAGAGAGAGAGAGAGAGAGAGAGAGAGAAGAAATCACAGAGAAAATATGCTTTCTGCTCAGCCTCGTCGTGGCCAGGCGGCTTGGCCAAATGGATCCCAGTGGATGCTCCGTTCTCTGTAGATGGTTTAAACTGGTGTGCTGCTCGCCGAGGCTCTTTAAAGCCTTTCAACATATAACGCTTTGCTGATTTTGTATGGCACGGGGCCCTTTCATGATTACTTCCTTCCCCAAAATAAAGTAGGATATTGTGCCCCCTAAAATTGATATAAAAAGTGTCCTCGAGCAAGACAACAAACCTTCAGCTGCTTCTTGTCTGTAAATAGCGTGCATGTGAATGCATTCCTGTCTGTCCCTTGTCTTTTTAACTGTCTTTGCAGAACCATAAGTACATGAGTGGAAGTGCACAAAACCACTGAAAGAATGTGTTAAAGTAAGCGGTCGATGCTAGCATGCATAGCTAACTAGCTTGTTGCCTATAGTAGTAGTCTTAGTAGAATCACTTCGAACCCATGAGCATATCTTTATCTAACTATAGAGGACGTCTCATTCAGGACTGACATATCCACTCCGAGGCAGCTGGTGTAACTTCCAGCCTTAGACACCACCATACTAGAGTTTACCAGAGTTAAGGGTAACAGCGAGTCTGCCCTGCTCTGTAATGGATGTGGCTTTACTTTGACCTGTGATGATTTAGTTTGTCCTCATCTTCAAAATCTCGTGACTCGTAGGTCTCATGAAACAACAGCTCAACTTCTCAGCTCAATTGACAGTCACCAGCTAAAAACAAGAAGTCTGCTTTTCTCAGCCTCTGTCTAAAGTTGGGGCCCCGTTGTTCCAAACCATCCCTTAAATTGCGCGGTGCTGAATATGTCGCTGTTGTCGATTTCGTAGCAACAGCAACTAATGGGAGCAGGCTTAGAAAGTGATCAGTTGACCTGGTGTGAGTGTAACCGCTCGGGACAGAGAACTTTTGGAGGCAGAAATAGTTTCTCTGGATAAGTTAGAACTCTGTGAATGAAGCCAAAGGCCTCAACCAAAGAGATCATTCTTCCCTCTGAAGCAGCTCTGGCTCCAAGAAATGTTTCTGTAGTTAAACCTTCAAACTGCAAATAAATACAGAATGGATAACAGTGATGCAACAGGGATTAGTCAAATACACACAGTAAGTGGTGACAGATTATTCATCTCTGTATTCTTCATTAGCCACAGGACCTTGTTATTTCATCAGCTAACTGGTTTGTTGCAAGTCAGCCAGGCGGGAGTCTCTAACTGCCCTGCAAACAGAGCAGAGAGCCATGGTTTGGCCATGATAAATGTCTCCTCTCCCCCTCTGACCCTGATAGATAGGACCTCCTCTGAGAGAGAAGGAGAAATTACAAGAGCCGTTCCCATCTCTTGTGCTTCTCCATCTTGTCCCGTGTTGTTGTGGAATCTGGGCTGATGCTTCTGTCCCCTCTCACCTACATACCCACACGCAGGAGATACAAACATCTGTCCCAGTGATGAATGTGAGATACTTTTGTATTTGCTTGTTTTGATCCTCTGCCACAGCCATCCTGTGAGGGAAACGAATGTCTCTCCAGAAAACCCTAAATTCAACATGGATTACACAGAGTGCATTTCCTCTGCATCTGTCCTGAATTACTGCTGCAGGAAGCTGTTATCAGTGCAACTGTTGAGTAAGCCTGTGCTCTAACTGTGATACACAGTATAAAATTAAATTGCTTCTGCATCTTCAGATACATGACGTGAGCAACAACCCTGTTTAGAGTCAGCCACATGATGGCATTATCCATTCCAAATACTCCTCAGTTCTTCCTTGGTTTCTGGCCTGACCTCTCTCCTCTCTTCACTGAAATCTGTCAAAAAGTGTTTGAGAGATCCTGACAACTAACAGACAAAGAAGACGGAAAACGCAAGGAAACGAACGGGCAAACAGTGGTAGCAATTATAGTGGTCAGCATCATTTCCCCTAGTTTATTGGGCCGTGCTCTGGTCAGCCTCCCGCTCTCTCTTTCCCTCTCTCTGACCTCTGACTTTAACCCCGTGGGGTAACAACAGACCTGCCTCCCGTCCCTCTGACACCTCATAAACATTGACAACAGCCCCTAACTAACAACTAATCGCTGGTCTGCGTTGGTGTGGACGGGTGACCGGGAACCTGTAATTAAAACTTTCCCATGAACAGCCAACCGGATGAAGCACCTGTTAATGATGACATGATGTCACTCTGTTACCACGGCCACTGGTCCAATTAGTAAACAGTAGTGTTTTCCTAGCCTGGTTTTTTTTCTTATTGAGGGCCACCAGCAAGACTTTCTGGCTTTGCTGCTCCTGTATTTTACCTTTAGCAGTTGTTTTTGATGGCTAGCAGAGACGTGGGGCAGTTTCCACCTTGTCCTGGCTTCTAACGCTGATTTTAATCACACTGACGTGGAAACACGTCTTGGGAATTTTAACAAAAAAGGGGAAAATGGTCAGTGTTACCATCTTTACAGAGGAGTCCCCATTGACCTTGATAGAGGCTGGTTCACAGTCTGGAAGTATCCCTGTCTCCACTGGGCATTACTGAGTGTCATTCAATACCTTGGCTAACTTCACTTTAAAGGACTCCTTCTTTTACTGCCCTGGAGGCTACACTAAGAAAACACAGCACTGAAACTACAAAAATCAACTAAATGGCCAGCTACCCCTCACACACATTGTTCTAATGCTGCCCCTAAAGGTTCACTAGCAGTTCACCGCCTGCTATCCACAGATCGAGTGTTAAATAAGGCATTATAATCTCACCCTGGACCTTGAGTGTGCCTCATAAACTACCCTAAAACCCTCTTAACAGCCCTTCCCCCAAACACCAACCCCTCCCTTTTAGGTGAGGCCAATAAAATACACGTCCATTTTGCACAATAATCAGCCTTTTTAATCATGCATATTAGTCCTCCAATAACTTTAAACGTCATGTAGGCAGCGAGAGAAAGCCGGCCCTCATGCCTAATTTTACCCCAGTGGTTTTAGTCGGGCGCCTGGTCTAATTCAAACTTTATGTGGCCCCAACACGTTGGAGAACAATGTGGAGGCCTTCAGGGAGCAACTCTGGTGACAAATGAGCCCAAATAGGTTTGCTGCTCTGTGACTGTCGCTGGAGTTAAAGGGGCTAATCTTTCAAAGTTTTAATGTGATTCAGTGTTTGTGTGTGGTTTCAGACTTATCGACCATGCACACTTGGGGACCTGCAATTCAGTCTAAACCCCCAAGGTAAATTCAAAGTGTCCTTTTTTTGCTCACTTGACCTTTTACGAGGAACTTAGTATAAATTGTGGATGAAAATAATTACTCTTGTGTTTATGGGTTTACAGTGGTAGCCCTTATAGAGGGTACAGAGATGCATTTACCCTACCTCCAGTGTAATGTACAGTAGCAATAACTAGCATGAAACAAGAAAACTAGTTTCTGGAAAAAAAAAAAAAAAAAAAAAAAAGAACAAACTCTGACTTACATACATTATAGAAGAGATGGAACACGAGCTAGAAAAAATGTATTCAGCATAGATGCTGGTGTTACAGCCCAACTGTGAGTGTTATTTTACAACTGCTCACACATATGCATTTGAATACATACATATTTTAAATCTACTAAGTGGTATTTTGTTTCCCTTCGTGTTCTGTTTCATGCAAATAACTGCAGCAGACGTCAGTGCTTCTGTCTGACTTCACTCTCTCCTTCTCACTCTCTTCCTGTCCTCACTCTGCCCAGAGGTAATGTAACCGGCATTATCTCCTATACCAGGGCACTGATGCAGCCCCGGAAATCTCAGCTCAGGAAAGATTTTTTTTCTCTGGCCACAAATTGTATGCACACACACACATACTCTATATGCATATACATAAATCTGCAAGTATAAACACACTTTTACAAGTGGGTAAACATAGTTAAAGATGCAAAATGAAGCATTTTACAATTTCAGGTTTTAGTTAGTACTAAACAAGAAAGAGTATCACTCATCTAAAATGTCTAAAATGTATTTACATTGTGACTGGAAAACTTTTTCAAGCATAAAATAGAAACTTTTTCTTATATTTCACATAATGAGTTCAACATTTTTTCTTTTATTAATAATTATCTGTAGCAATGCCAGTGGAGGGAGGGGATAACAAGAATCATTAACATCATCAACAGTGGGAAAAAATAGTGTGTAAAATGTGAAAGGGGTTGCTCGCAGTACCTAACCCACAGAAAATGATAATGCGACTCTGCCATTCCTCATGTGTTTTAGTATGTTTTAGTTGATAGTTTTGGTTTTCAAGCCTGCAACTCTCCCATTGTGATTCACTCTCACAGCTCTCATCAGCATTGTTTGTAGCAGGAGCTACATCCAGCACAAAAAAACTCTGAGAAATCCACTCTATGCTATTTGCCCAAAATGGCTGACAGCTGACAGCCAGTAAATATCTTGGAGCTCTTAGCAGCTAAAGAGCCTGATGTTTCCCTCTGGAGTTGGCGCAGACCAAAACTAAGCTATAAGGGTGTTGAATAGAGGACAGAAAAATAACTGCAAATAAATTCTCATGTTGCTTCATGTCTGCTGAATGTGTGAATATCTATCTGTCTCCTAACATGTTAGCTTCTAAACTTCATAATGTGTTGATATGTCAGTGCTGTGTTTCCAGCTTATTTTGTTGCCCCCAAGTGGCAAAATCAGTTAATACACATTTAAAGTCTCAATGAAAAAAGATTTTCAGAATGTTCTTTCTGTAATTTGATACTGTATTTCCTGGAATATGATACTGAGACAGCACACATGGATGCATGCAAGCGCCTTTTGTAACATATGTGCATTACAACATAAAAATGCGGCTAAAAACCCTTATTTGTTCATGACTTATAGAAACACACACACACTTTTTGTGATTCGTTCACCTCTCTCTGTCCAGCATAGCTTCCGACTCTGTCCTGTCGTCAGGCACTCTCTCGGGGTCAATACTGATATATTTCATTGAGCTTGCTTTCTCATACAAACACGAAGAGCACATACATTCTTCACTAAAGAACTACACTTCCTCCCTGATCCTCTTTCCATCTCACCTCCTCTCTTTTCCCAAGGAAATAATTAAAAAGCCTCTCTGCTGACCCACTGCACTGAGGCCTAACATGGAAGCTTTTGTTTTATGTGCTTGTAAGGTCTTGGCATAAAGAGGAAGCACTGGTCTTGTCAGGGATATATATCTGTCTCTCTTAAACCACATCTACACTGCACATGCATACTATACAGTGGTGGCCACTGTAACAGCCGCAGTTCATACATTAATCATGAATCAATCCTGGATTATTGCCAAATACAGTAGAGGAAACACAAGTACACTGTAGCATAAATAGCAATTGTGTTCTTGAGCAGTTTGTTAGTTGTATCTTCTTGTGAATGACTTTTTAAAACAAACCACCAGACAAGAATGTCGAAATCGGACACTTTTGCAAAATTAAGGTTCAGTGACAATGTTTTTAAGCCCAGTGTTTGTGGTTAAAGTTGTGATGGGATGGAAATTCCAATATTCTGCATGAGAGCCAGACTCTTTACACTCACTGTTGCATGCTGCTTCCTGCATTTGCAGTGAACCTTTGATGCAGAATCACCCAAAATGAACATATTTCCTAAGACACTTGGCTGTACCGAGCATCTTTTTCCCACTATGGGTATGATGTCAAAACTTTCTGGTATATACAGTATGTGTGTGGTGACAAATTTATTAAAAAAAAAAAAAAAAAAAAGGATCATTTTATTATATTTTTCTGTGTTCTTGTTTTAGGCCAGTAAACTTGTTGGCAGGTTTTGCTGGATGCTCAGCTTCTGTAGGAAAGGAACCGTCTTGTGTTGATGCGTCTCATGCAGTATGAGAGCAGGGCCACACACATTCAACAGTGCTGTCACGGCTTCTCATTTACCCAGTCTGAGCACATTCACTGTGCGTCTAGTCAGCCTCAGATCTGCAGGATGAGCTCATACTCCAGACCAAAGCACTTAAACATGTTCTTATAAAAAGATAACTGTTCTCAGGAGACATCAGAGCCAGACTCACTGAGTATATATGCAATGCTTATATAGACCACAGCCCCTCCATATGCAAAGCTTTTGGCAAGGGTTGTCGAGATGTGAGACACAACTCATTTTTTTCTTGAGCTTTCTTTTTGATAAATCCAAGGTTTGGTCATTGAGGTTCTTAGTGAGTGTCAGCAATGTGGAAATTCTGCTCAGGTAATTTCACTCTTGCTTTTCTGGAAATTCGTCACACCTCTCACAAATGTTGTATCCCAACTCCAAAATCTTCATCAGCTTTCTGCTCCTGTGAAAAGAACTGTCTCCCATCAGTACCCCCCCATCCTGTTTATATCATTCATCATCACGGATTATATTACAGAAATACAACTGACCTCTCACTATATACTGTAGTATTTGTGAGCATCTTTCAACTTGTGCTCTTTATAAGATACTGTGGATGAAAAAAACATGACATGTATTGTACAAACTGTTGCATGAATCAGTGTTAACCTTGGAAAATCAGAGTTCTTAATTCAAGCAGTCACAGTCTGACTTGCCTCAGTGATCTGGTGCCACAAATTGTGGACAAGCTGCAGCTATGGACTGTATTTGGCCACTTGGAGAAAACAAGATGATAAACAGGAAAAAAAAAAGTTTTCAGATTTCTTTTTGCTTTAGAATCACTGGACAATTTATATCCAATAATTCAAACATCTGAATATGTAGCTTAACTGACCACCCTGTGTTTGCATATGTATATACAAGCTGTGACAAGGGGGACACACAACCACTCAACTCAAAGACTAAAATGCTCCATGGAGCTGAAGAGTTAGGTGGTAATTCTGTATTCACATTAAACACAGTCTTTTGATCCATTGTTAGAATTTAGTATTTCAGGTCAGTGCAGCTGTAGTTACATTTGTGTTGCAGACCCAAAGGCAATTTTTCCCTTTGCAGCTTTGACGATATTCACAAAATTACCAAGACAACAATAAGTTTGTATGGCACCGTTTTTTTCTCTCTTTCCATCAGGTTGAGTAGCACTGTGTCATGTTGCCCACAGACTCAGTGTTCCCGCTCGCTCAGCTGTCAGGCCTCTGTGCTGTGTTGAATCCCAGCCAAGTCGGTTCTGCTGGGACTTGCACTATTCTGAGGGTCCCGTCGTGGTTCCTCTCCAGCACTGGATCTTCATTAACCAGGTCACTCAGCAGGACACATACATACACACGCCTCCCTTAAGGACAACTAGATCCTGTGGCATTATGGTTATTACTGTACAAACATGCGAAAAGCCAAACACAGATTCAGCTTTAGGGAAATGTAAATTCTGTGTGTAAATGTGGATTTGAGTGTGTGTGTGTGTGTGTGTGTGTGTGTGTGTGTGTGTGTGTGTGTGTGTGTGTGTGTGTGTGTGTGTGTGTGTGGATTTAATCAGAGCCACAGTGCTTCAGGGGAGGAGTGACTTGTTTCTTTTTTTCACTTTGAACTCTAATTTACACCACAGTACAAACTCATGGGGGATTTACAGATTCAGTGTATGTGCGACTCTCTGGAGATCTTGAATTTCAGAGTCAGAGGGCACGTAAACACACAGTCCTTTTGTAAAAGTTTCCTTTTCCACAGCATCTTTGCTCCACTTTTATTTCTCACCAGATTTCTAAAATGGGCTAAATTGTTGCTTGTGGTATGTCATTCCAGCTTTGTGGTGCTGAAGTTCTTTCAAAAGAAGTGAAAGTCAAAATGACTCACTGCCTCCCACCTAACAGTCAACCACCAGTTCAACCAACCAACCAATGTTTGGAAAGGTCTCAAATTCAACACTACAGTCAACCAGTATCTTGAGTAACAGACACAACAGTCAAGAAAACATAGCAAATCCCCAATAACAACCAATTAAGGTGACTGTAGTCATTATAGTTCTTGTCCTTAGTGAGCAAAGGAGGAAATAGTATGATGTTGTAGAGCCACAGTGGGTCAACACAGGTGACAGCTGTTTGTTTCCTGTCTCCTACCAGGTGCATCAATGACTTTAATGTTGATTTATGATGTTTTCATGGAACATAGATAACTCATGTGTGGTTTGAGTGAGAGTGTGGTTCTACATTCTGTCTGAATTAATTACCAAATACCCCCTCCTCCTCCTGCTTTGGCTCCCCTCCAGCTGGTGGCACCCTTGGCAACAGCCTACTTGCCTATGCCTAAACGCAGCACTGACAGTGGTGTCAGATGAGAAAGGGGATTTAAATTTGCAGCAGGACTGTAAGAGTTATTTGTAATGGTGACTGATGACTGTCCTGCTGATTGGGTTGTCAGATCAGAAGATGCTGCTATGTATTGTTCTCATCTCATTGAGCCTGTTTAAATATACCTAAATTCCTCAGAAGGAACAATGCAGTTGCTTTCATCAGTGGAGTCAATGCCATGATGTCATTTTACTGAGCTTCTGTCTGCTTTGGTTAATGCTTTCTCATCATCAAAACCATGCAAAATCATGAAAGGAAATACCAAAGCAGTAACAATTATAAACGGACATCAATTTTTCTTGGTCAGAAAGTTATAGCCACAGCTAAGCATCTTGCTCCGTGCAGCAGTAGAGTCCTGCCCGAAGTAAATCTTCGCTTCTACTTCTGTGATTTTTGCCTTTAATTTTTCCTCCGCTGTGGCTTGAATATACGGTTGGTTCCACCATTCAAAAATAATGAGATACCAGTGCCAAGCCTGCGGTCAGCTCCACCACCAATCAGGAGCGAACCAATGACATGAGAGTCAATCCTGGATATGATCTGTTCAATTCAAGATGGCAGAGCCCCAGCAGTTAAATGTTCTAACGCCCGAATTGTTTTGTTGATAGACGACTAAATTGTGACAACAAAGCAAAACATAAAACTATATAAAATAAATGAATTTATCACTGACAAATACTAATTTGCTTAGATTTTATGGGCATCCGATTTGCATGAGTGTGTGCTGGAACAACAGCGCTATCCTGGTCCCCAAGTCAGTATATCACCCACCGCAGTATGTAGCCAACTTGGATGAGGACACTGTTGGATGAGAAATAAAGAGAAAGGAAATAAATGAGAAATTCACTTTCATAAGAGCAAGTGATCAGTGACCGATGAGGTTTAGGCTCTAGAGACTTTTGACCCACCAAAAAGAAAAGGATAATGGATAAAGAACAACAGGGATGATAAACTCCAGGAATACTGTCTGACCCAATACTGAGAAAAACAAGGTACGCTTTGGGAGATTCCTTTCATGCTACTTTGTCATTGATTAAACGTGGTACAAGATTTAATAAATCTTCTTTTTAATATTACAGAATCAGCGCGGTAATTGTGACCTTTTGTGATGAAATACAGGTCCCTCAAGTGAGTGTGTGTTCACAGCATTTGGCCTCTAATGATTCACTTTTTCATTAAAACTCACATGTACTTACCAACGTGCCGAGGTGCAAAACATAAAACAGACGTCCAGTTTTCTCGTTGCTGGCTTTGCCGTTCCGTTGGCTTGACTTGTGTGGGAAAGATTAGCGCATGAATGTATTCCTCGTTGTAATCACACATAAGAAAGCTAGAGTGTTAAAACATAACAGAGGTGACAGTCATGAAAGGAGTAATCAACCGTTTTGACCTGCAGCCGCTGAAAATAAACAGACGTCCACTCACAGTCCACTGTTAAAGTGTGAGGCGACGGAATGGTAGACCTGGACACATGATTTCATCCTTCACAAAAACAAATGACCAGAGATCATCCCAGGACTTTATCTGCCTTGCTCACAGCAATATGGGGGCAGGGCAACAACCTATAAACACAACATTAATATTAATAATATTATAATAATTAGCTTTATAAATAAAAAAAATAAAATGAGAAAAAGATGAGAACATGAGCAGGGAGGAAGTGAAAACAATAAAATGAACATAATGAAAGAAACAGGAATAAAACAGTATAATTTAAAACTTTCACAAAGAGAAGAGATTTAAAAGAAGTTAGAGACTCAGTGTGTCTGAGTTCAGTAGTGTGGAGGCTCTAACAGCGAAAGCCTGGTCAAGCTTTGTTCACAAGCTGTGATCTGGGAGTAACCAATAAGGCTCCATCCACAGATCCCAGTGGTTGAGGGGGCACATACCAGGTCAATAAATCAGAGAGGTATTTAGGAGCGAGGCAGTTTAAGGCCTTAAACGTGAGCAATAACATTTTAAAATCAATTTGAAATTTGAGGGAGGCAGAGCAGGGAGGAGTGATGTGATCGTGCCTCTTTGTCCTGGTAATGAGTCAAGCAGCAGTGTTTTCTACCAACTGGAGACGGTGGAGGGAGTTGATACTTGAGTAAGGTGCATTAACACAATATCACCATATCATGAACTTTGAGATACTGAGCTGTAAAGTTTTCTCATATGCAGTAAAGTTCTCTATTACTGGTCAAAACGACAGGCACCCTAAATCTAGATATGTTACGAAAATCCTTTCACATTTTTATACGTGATATCATCACCATATCCTGGCCGTGCTGTGCCACAGGGCAGTTAAAAAAATCATGTGTTGCCCCTTTAAAGAGTAATAATAAATAAGCTTTGTTACTATGAGTAATGAGGTCTGACATGAATACAAAACACACAATCTGAAAACGTTTTGAGAACAGTTTTGGTTCTCATTTATTTTAGTCAGAATCTGATGATAGTTGTGAGTTTGTTTGCTAATGTAGAAATCAAATTAAACCACATCCACATAGCTCACACCTCTCTCAGCTCTCACTACATAAAAACTTAAATCAGATTTTTGTTTATTTTGTCATGAATGTGTAACGTTATCAAGAAAAAAACCTAGACTATCAAAACAAGTTTATAGGGATGTTCAAACTTTAAAGTGATGTCTTGAATCTGGTATGTCCTGGGGTGGCTCACTGCCCTCCTATTCAGGATCTGTGCCACGCTAAAAGAAATATTTTCATCTCCGGTGGTTAGACTGCTCAGTTTGCTGGCCTAAAATAGAGGATGAGAAACATTTTGCTGCCAGCAGCATCTCATAACCGTGAAACATCTGTCTCTGAGTCTGTTTAGAAAAGACAAGTCACACCTCCTGTTGTCCTGTTCCTTGGCAGTTTGGTTCACCTGTGTGTGTGTGTGTGTGTGCGTGCGTGTGTGTGTGTGTGTGTCTGTGTGTGTGTGAGTGTGTGAGTGTGAGTGTGTCGCAGAATGAGCCATCTTTGGCCACTTCTGAAACCAGAGGGATGTTGACTCTGTTATTTTATTGATATCTGCAGCTGGAAGGCAAATATTGTCGTCTTGCAGGCCTATTTGCTCAGACTTGGTCAGAGAATGTCTGAATCTCTGGTGGTACCTTTCAAATGTTAACTAAGAGTGGCCAAGGCCAACCGTCTGACTTCAAGGTTTAAAAACAAAGATGCGGTTGCATCATCAGCCTCAGCTTTCTGTCTAGCCCTTGTCCTCATGTGATAGTTTGCTTAAGTCCAGTTCTCAGAGGAAAACTCCCCCTCAGATACTCTTACACTGGTAGACAGGACTGTTTTTCTTGTAAGTGTTGTAACTGACTGTCTTCGGGCCCGTCTATTTCATGTACTTCCCTACAATTCCTGGAATGTCTCTTTACAACCGTTTTATGTAGTTGATCCTTCAAAATACTCTGCTATTGCTCTTGAGTAACCCACTGGTCTCAGACTATGAATACCTGTACCTGATTTCACAGTAAACTATCTCCTATTTTAGTCTGGACCAAAGTAGCCAACCAACATACAAAGAGACAGATATTTCTCAGATATTTTGGTAGAGATCAAAAGCAGAGTGACAAGTGAGTAAATGCTTACTTCCATGAGGTGGTCACCAGAGAAGGCACTGAAGCCTTTCAGTCTGCTGTTAAAATCAGTCTTTAAGTTGGTAATTGGTCTTTTAGCCCTACGATAAATGAATGTCCTGAGCCACAGCCACCCCAGTTCCACAATACTATGCTGTTAAGGTGGATTCTGTCTTCAGTCTGTCCACTGCAGTGGTGTTGGAAGCCTGCCCTCACGGTCAGAGAATATTCCTCTTGGATGGATATACAGCTGAATACCAGATTCAATGGAAAAATGGAAACATTAAAATATGTTTTCTGTATGCATTTTAAGTGCCCTCTCAGCTAATTCTCTAATATTTTACTGGAAAAACATCAACCAATTGCCTCGCCCACTTGCTTTTCTCAAGCTCTGAACTTCTTGGCATGTCTGCGGCGTCTCTCCCAACAGGGGCTGCAAAAACAGCATTAGCATACGTGGGAGGGGATTTTTTACCATTACTCAGAATCAGATAGCGCACAGTTGACCGTGACATAATTTTATTTATTATGGCTTGAGACCCAGGACTGTATAAATGTCATATCCTTTCTGGGCTATCTACATGTCTGCCTGCAGAGCATGAAGAGGGAAGGCATGGAGGTGGAATATGCAGCTCTGGCTGAGCAAGGACTGACCGGCGACTGGTCAGAATGTAAATGTAATTATACAGTGGGTAGTTTTAGGCAAGCAATCTGATTGGACAATGCTGCGGTCAAGCCTTGGTGATAATTCCCATGAAGCACAGCAAGTCATGCTCGATCAAAAAGTTCACTCGGTTGCCAACTTAAGGTGCAGTAAAGTCCGTGGAGCTATGGATCCAACTATCTTCTTTCACATGTCTACTATCTCTTTGTTTGCTTTCTCTGTGTCTCTCCTCCTTTACTTTCATCTCTCTTCCTCTGTCCAGACTCATGCAGCCGCAGTGAAATGTGGGCAGCACATGTGTTTGATAACATCATTTGAGTTACGGATCAGGCCCTGGTCTGCGCTGCTTACGTAAAGCCATAACAAGGCCCATTTAGACAAACAAAATGAGGTAAATTCACCAAAGCCATTTTCTATTTATGCGTAATTAGACTAATTTCTTCATAAACGGTCAAGCGAGAGAGAAAAAGGCTGCGTTTTAGATTGCTTTTGTGGGTTTAGATCTGATTGAAGATTTACAAGTGGCTGATATGCCACGGTGGCACACATACACACACACAATGCCACATTAAAATGAAATCACTGGAGGAGTCACTCAGTGGCGTTCAGTTGAAATTTACTATCATTCCACTTTGCAGATTTTACCTTAGTTACCTTAGTTTCGGGGCATAGAAATAAATAAAAAATTATGACATAAATAATCTTATGAACACATCGTCAGCCGTGTGATGCTGAGCAGTAAATCAAGCTCATAAGCCCAGTACACTGATCAGAGAATACAGTGGGAGGGTTCAACATTCATGTGGTATTTGAGTATTTAAGTGTTGCATTAAGACCAAACATATTTTCTGAGGGCTTCCTCAGTGGCTGCCGCTATGTGAGTCAGCCCTCCGTTTCCAGCTGAGGCGACTGCAGGTTCACACAGGTCACAGGTGGCTGCACGTCGGGGCAAGCAGCTCCAGATGGACGTCAAAGGACACCTCTCAGTTTCACAACTCGCCTCTAAGATAAGTCAACACAGCAGCGAGAGGAAGGGCAACAGTGTCAGAGGAAACTCCCTCTTTTCTCACTGTTTATCTCCGTCTCACTTCGACTACGCGACACGTGAAACATTCTTATTTTCTCTTTTCATGTATTTGTATAAAGCTGTGTGAAGTTTTTTCTTTCTTTCTTTCTTTCAAGCCCAATTCCAATCTGCATCTTGTTAAAAATATCAGAGAAAGTGCAGGAACCAAAACATGGACATGACATCTTTTTCATGTCATTGTCAGCTCAGGTTGAAGACTCATGTTACATCCTAGAGTGCGTACGAACAGTCTTCCAAAGAAAAAAAAAATCCAAATTTAGCTTTTTTTTTTGTGTCTGTCTCTCTCCGTCTTGCACTAAAGTTTAAACTTTCACAATGGAATTCAACCAGGGAAATTCCCTCTTTTGACACTCTAGCAGTTCTGGTTTGTGTTGCTCATAATCGGCGAATTCTAGAGAGCAGCCGAACCTGTAATTACGAGGGAAATTAGCAATAGGCAGTAATTTGTGTCTATATACAGCCTGGGTTTGACAGGGTGGGCAGGTTCACTCGAACCTTCCTTACAAAAAGTGTGTAAGTTACAAGGGAGGATTGGCAAAGATGTTGAATGTGCTTCATAATAATCCTGAAACATTTAAATCCTCATCCATTACATCAGAACTGAGTATTGTATATTACAGTTTGTATTATGGAGTTCATATGAGATCTAATCCAGGTAAGCAGAGAACGATTACAAAGACAAAACTCATTTGGAATTCCATTCCTGCGTCCCTGTATTTTCCCGCTTCCTACCAAATTACCTCATGTGACTGTGTAAAACATTGTTCGGTAAAAAAGCTTTTGAACAAAACCACCAGTTCCTCTCCTCAGAGGAACCAAGGATTATGCTGTGATGCTTGTAATCTTGAAGCCAGTTGGCCTGAGGAGAGCCCACTGCCCAGAACACACTTAAAACACATTCGGTCCGTGTGGTTTCAAAAGCTCAAACCATTTTTGTTTTTTTTTTTCTATTCTCTGTGTTCCTGAATCACTACCAGCTGCCACAGTCAGCATTCTGCCAGGTTAGTCACCCACTGATGTGTTAGCAGCTGGCTGTTTCCCAGGCTACTGCTGCACACGGTTTGGGTGGATTTAGATGCAGAAATGATAGGACAATAAAAATAAACAGCATCACACGTCTCTCTCTTAAAACAAAGAAAAAAAGGCACAAGAAAAAGTAAAAATTTAAGAAGGCAGTTTTGCCAATTTTCTGTTCTGATCATAGCAACCCAAAAGGTTGCTATGATATTTATCTCAGCTCCGGACACCTGTGTGGGTGGGTGGGAGTACCTCTGTGTGTGTGTGTGTGTGTGTGTGTGTGTGTGTGTTTATGTGTGTGTGTGTGTGTGTGTGTGTGTGTGTGTGTGTGTGTGTGTGTGTGTGTGTGTGTGT
>JBBMJY010000014.1:4576126-4633328 GCA_037833715.1 Toxotes lorentzi
TGTGTGTGTGTGTGTGTGTGTGTGTGTGTGTGTGTGTGTGTGTGTGTGTGTGTGTGTGTGTGTGTGAGAGAGAGCCAGCTGCTTGGGGGATAACAGCAGTATGTGATGACAGGGCACCTAGGTCTAATTAGAGAGGTCTTCCAAAAGCTGCAGTGCTGATGTCAGTGACACTGCAGCTGCGAGGGTCATCTATGTCCACACACACACACACACTGAGTATTAAATTAAAGCTACGTTACACCTGGAGTTGTGGGTGTGAGGTGTGGGGGGTTGGATGGAGGGTGCTGAAGTGTCAATCAGCTACTCGAGCTGAGGGAGATTACGTGCTGACTCAGGCAAAGGGCTGATAAACAGCAGTCATTCGCCAAGTACGGGGCTTCCCCACCCATTAGCTACACACCTGGACACTATATTTAGACAACAGACTTACACGCTTTACAGTGACTTCACAGTGAAAGTGTATACAGCTTTCAAGAAGTGTTTTTGGAAAGAAGTCCAAGGCCAACCTGTAGTAAGTAAAAGTAAGTTTCCACTGAGTTTCTGGTACTATTTTCACACATTAGGTGTGAATCATTTTACACTTCACAGTTTGAAATTTTAGGAAATACATATAGGTAAATATGTATAATTAGCAATTAGGTTAGGCTAGCATGAGTGGAAATAGGGAGAAACAGCTATCCTGGCACAAAATATGCCTTATAGCAAATCTAAGGTCTCTTAATAAACAGGTACATGTACTTTTGCAAATAGAAATATAAAAATGAGGCTTTGCCGAACTCGGCTAATCACTACTCCCACCTCTACATATGCACAAATATGAGAGTGGTCTTCATCTTTTTATTTAACTTTTGGCAAACAAAAAGAAGAAAAGAAAGAGGATATTACTCCAAAATTGTTAAAACTGTACCGTTATCACAACTATTGTGCTATATTAGGTACATTTAAATTTTTAGCTACACAGTTTGACTGACCGAAGACTGTGTCTGTAACACAATATGAAATCTCCCAGTATCATTTTTCTCCAACAGTGTTTTGTTTGAGCCTCCCACATTGTGCCCATCTTCCTATTCCCACCCACAGAAACCCAGACTTTTGGAACAGCACTCGGTACCACAGCCAAGTCTCCCAAGACTGACTTCCTCCAAAACACAGTAATCTTGTTTGTACTACCAATTTGGGGGTTAACAACACAATTCTGGTGTTTAACTAAAGGCCCTTTATCATTCCTCGGCTGACCTCAACGTCCCCACAGGGACCTAATGATGACATCATTAACAAGCACCAAGTGTTGCTGGCTGATAATCCCTGAGATCATGTACTGTAACTGACGAGGGCAGATCCTGATGGTGGGCATGAGTGTGAGAGAAGAGGAGAGAGATGGAGAGAAGGAGACAGACAGAGGAAATAGTACTACCAAAAGAGAAGACCTTATTTTAGCGTGTAAGAGCGCTAACATTTAGTCATTAACACTGGTACACTACAGCTGAGAGTGATGGGATTGGTATGTCGTCATAAACCAAAGCACTGGACAATTCACCAACATTATTACTATTCACCCTGGAGGAAATATTAATGTCTGATTCAAGTTTCATTTCAATCCGTCCAATCATCGTTGAGGCATTTCATGCAAAACACAAATGTCAATGAAGAGTCAGGGGATCACCAAAGTCATCATAACTAATCCTCTGGGCACCATGAATGTCTCTACAAAGTTTAATTGCAATCTCTCCTGTAGTTCAGACTGGACTGACCGACCAGTGGCTCAAAAGCTGCAGTATTAACACACTGGTGAACGAGCCACTAACACACAGAACAGCACTCCTCTCTCAGTTTGCACTTTCATGCATCTGACCTTAGATCTGAGAGACCCGCCAGCTGAAGATGCACTGGATTATGACTTTGCTGGCAAGAATCAATGGAAAGCTCCAGCACAGCCTGAAAGAATGACACATCATGTCCAAACAGCATTATAGCCTATGCAACTGCACAGAGATGGTGGAAAATGATGTATCGCAGTTGTATTATATGTCTCTGTCATGATAGTAGTTCATAAGTAAGACAGGCTAAAAGTATATTTCACTACAAGCTACTATCATAGAGAGCCAACATACCAGCCAGCTGGCAGGTGATCAGACTTTCTGCAGAAAAGCTCATTATAATTTTCAGGAGCTAATCCCTTCAACTATTTCTCTACCATTTGGGTGTCATGACACTAAAGGTTTTTATTAAGTTAACCACATCTGTTTTCTACATAGAGAACAGTTCACAACTTCTTTATGAAGTTCTTACTTATATAAAGTTTTTTGTTAGAACATGTGTTTTTTTTACCATCTACTGTATATGGAGCCTGAACATATGGCAGCACCGAGTTTTCTCCTCAGAACAGCATGAAACAGTATTGCTAAGTATTGTGATTATGTGGCGGAGTGGTATCTTATCTGGGAGACACTGGCTGATACATACACACACGTCACATTCCAGTTTGATGAGCTGATTAAAATAACAGCAATAATGCAACAATAATGTAATCACAGGAGGATTTAATCTCATCCAATTCAACTATGAATGTGGAGGAAGAGGCCTTGAATGACAGCTGTAGGATTCATGTCCCTCAGCAGTCATGTATTCCTGCAGGAACTGAACTCCAGTACCTGTTGCACATTTCTCAAGACATGAGATTCTGCCAAAGGCATAAAGCAGAGAAAAAAAGAGCTGCAGAGAGAAAGAGAGCATATGGTGTCAATACTTTTTTATTTATTGCCTGTAATTATCTCCTTCCGGTATCGGACGTGCTGAGGCACACATCTCTTGCTGATGAGAAGCAACCTTGGCTTTTACGTGGTCCTTTACTACCTCCATCAGGTCAATTTGGGTAATACAGCTTTTAAAAAATTTCCAGCCTGAGGCTACCTCTCCTGCAGTTTAAAGAATCACCCGTCCATCCTTATCTTACTATATAGTTAAACTTTGACTCTATCCTGTAAAGCCTACACTTTTAAGCAGATTAGTGCATGAATAATAAAGAGGTTTTACATTTCTTTAAGTGCTACTATATTATTCTGATGTGCTCAAATTCACATCAATGGTCAGCATTAGTGGCTGGAATATGGGTGTTGTACTGTATTTCGTGCACCACTGCCAGCACACCCACAAAAATACAAGCTGTCATTCAACTGCGTTTTGGTCCTTTTATTAATACTTTCAGTGTATTAATTGGGCTCTGTGTCTTTTCCACAGTGAAAGTCTATCTGTGTTCCTGCTGACACAAAGACAAATTGATGACAGTCAAACAGGATATGCCAAGGCTTCAGTAGAGAGAGCATTTGACCACAATCACGAGGACTTTTGTGATGGAAAAAGCATTATCTCTCCCCTCCCCTGTGACGCTGGCTAAAACAGCCAACTTTAACAGATTACACACAGTAGGTCCTGAAGGCCCGTAACACTCATTATGTGTATTAGCACAGGAATTATCACAGGCCAGTTCGCTGCCAGACTCATACACCTGACGGGGGAGAGACATCTGAAAAGGAAAATAAAAAAGAGTTTAAGAGAATGAGAACTTACTGGCAGAGTATGTTGTCAGAAAGTGAAACCTCAGGAACAGCCAATAAGTAAACACAGACTTTATGAAAAGGATCATATGAATTTGATAGCCTCTTGCATTACGTAAAGCTGTGGCTGCTCAGAAGCCAACGCGACTTGGTTGTCAGTGCTTTTCGTCAACACTTGACCACACCACCACACAGTACCTGGCTGTGTTTTTTAAATCAGTGCATACTTTTAACGATATTATGACACCAAGAGAACTCTGACAAATCTAAATGTAATCTTCACTGTGATGGATTAGCTATTATAGTGAGATTCAAGAGTCTGCAAATGAAATGATCATGCAACGTTTGCAACAGTCACAGCAGTGAATCAAACTGTGATGCGAGAAAGATTGGAGGCAAAACAAAAAGCTGAAAAACTGCTCATCTGATTCCCTGTAGGTGCAAATGGTTATAGGAATTGTTGTTCACTGTAACAGCGGGTGCTGCTGGCTGGTGGTACCTTTCCTCCTCCTGTGTGATCGGCCAGGGCCAGCCCAGGTCCAGGAGTTAGGGGTAGAATAGTTGCAGTCTGTAAAGGTGGCTCCTAATGCCTCGCACATGTACATAAAATAAACAGGGTCCATAAATACGATTTAAAATCAAACAAACACTCCAAATTAAGAAACAAATGAATCACATGGCCACAGCCAAACCAAACTAAGAAAGCAAAACTCACTATCTGACCTTTGCATATGGTGAATTTACACGGTTATGTAAATTCCCCAGGGGCCATATTGAGGAAGACTAACACACTAACTTCTAGAATCACGTAGAACATAGAGAGAGGTACTAAGCTGGGACGTGATCCCAGAGCACCTCCTCTCTTCTCTCTCTCCATCAGACCACCCCTACAACAAGCCTCCATTACTCAGGGTAGTTGTTCAGTCACACTAGTCTCTCTCTGGTGGTCGTGTGTGAACCCTGCAACAATTTGCCACCATACTCTATTCGCCAGGGGATGTTTGGTTCAGTTACACCGGTCTCCCTCTCTCTCAATGCTCCTCGTGGACCTGACTGGTTGCTCGTTGGCTCTCCCTGAGACGATATGTCCTGCTGTGAATGAGCCAGTGATTGTGAAGCATGTATGAAACAGCTGACTCCAATCAGCTAATGCAGACTTTGACTTCAGTGCTCAGGCTGAACTCAGGCTATGTTTTATTATTTGATGTTAGCCTACATCAGTATCATTTCCACTTTGGAAACATATGATGTAGTCATCAGTGCACCAGTCTATTTCATTTTGTTGTGATTCACTGCTTGCTGACTAGTATATAACACACCCACGATATCCTCTAAGTTGTAAAGGGACCTCTGTTGCTCCTCTGAAAGTCTGCAACAGCTCACACTAATTTCTACTTCTGTTTATTCCAAACAAATTAAAAACATGTATCACATCCTGTGCAACACAGAAAGTTTGGTGGAAAACATCTACCTGGTGCTGATTTTTGTTTTCCAGCCTGGTTATGGAAGACTTGTGAATAACTGCTAACTACAGTGGTCATGACTTCAGTCAGCAACTTCATCTGCCATTAAAATCAAGATGAAAACTAGCATTAGATAGTTTTTATTTGTGATTCTTGACTGCCAGCATTAAGCCACAGAAGCTTATTAATTATTCATGAGTTTTCCATCTTCTCCTTTCTAAGAGAAAATGCCACAACTAACACTCTCTTCAACACATACCAAACAGCTGCCTTTACTCTTTGAATCAAATCCACTTCTGCCATGTCCTCCCAATGATTCACTCTTATAGAGTGAATCATTAAGTGGCACTGTAATTGGATCATTAATTGTGTATTTAATCACTTTAATACCTCATAGTTTCTGTCTAAAGGAAATTATAATTAATTGTATTTGTAACATCAGGGGATAAAAAAAGGCACGCTTTGTACGAGTTTCACAATGAACCATGTTCAAAAAATAAAGTGGTGCATTTTGTGCCATTACACTCATTGTAAATTGTTGTGGATAAGAACAATCAGAAAACTGCCTGAGTTTTCTCTCCCAGTAGTTGGAAAAAAAAAACAGCAACAGTGCTCAAATCTCCTGCCAGATGAAACTGCAGAGAAACGCCAGAGCAGATGTCTGATGGGAGAAATTTCACGAATTATGCCAAACCTTCAGGGAATTTCACACCGACAGAAGACAAGAGATGCCAGAAGAGAGAAACAGAGAGAGAAAGTGATGTGATAGAAACGCACCAACCAGAGCAGAGCTGAGTGAGCTATAGTCTTGCATAAGAGTATCTGTTATCATTCAGTAGGGCCTGCAGCAACCAGCAGCCTTTGTGGAGATGGGGCTTAATGGGGTTACCAGCTAAGTTAATGATGTTCATCACACTATAGCTAAATTTAGACAAAAATTATTTTATTTTGAAATTTTAACTGTGGAACACAAAGCCTTACAGAAACAAGAATAAAAAGGTCAATAAGCATTAGTGTTATTTCTTCTTTTTAAAGCTGCATATACTCCCTTTAAATCAAGTGGACTAATTGCTACGGCTAATGACAACTAGAAGGTCAGTTATTGTAATGCTAATTGTCATTGAGTCCTTCAATTTTAGTTGACACTGGAGGATTTAACATATCTATACTGATTCAAAGATATGTTTAAACACAAATGTGAAGCCTACAAAATAATACCTTCATGCTGTGTTTGGAATTATTAACCAAAACCTGGCACTAATAATGTTTTGCAGATTTTTGTTAAAATAATTATATTAACCACGTAAACAAAACAATTAATCATCTTGGTTTGTCATTTGTTGTCCCTTAGAACTCATGGCAGATAAAACAATTTTACTTTCTTATTGATTGCATTATACCTCATTAACTTTGAAGTAAAATTATACTGTAACAGAATATATGTATGACTGTGATATCACATTATAAAATATGTTTTGGTAAAAAGGAAAGTGAACACATGCTCCAAAACTGTCCCTGAGATACGAGATTTTTAAAATGATTTTCAAGAAACTTGTAAAATTCGTTTATATTGTTCATGGAACTTTTTTTTTTTTTTACCTTTTAACAAAACCGAGAATAAGCGGTGGGCAGGCACTCTGTACCAGCCAAGCTTCGATGTTCAAGCCAAGTTTGGCTTTAAAGCGTAACAGGATATCATTTGGATAAATCCTGGTATTTCAAACCTTTGGAAAATAAAATGTTGGTTAGTTTAAGGGGAATGAATCCTTCCCAGGCTTTACACACCCAAAACCACTCAAGCTGTTCCACTCTTTGCCAGATTATACAGAGAAATTAGCTGATTAGATTTACCATAAATCTGTCATAAATCATCAGTTTATAAACATGATCTCAAATTTGTTATTTGTAAACCAAGTGCGCAGTTTGCAAATGACTACTTCCTTCAGAGAGCAAGGAATGAAGCACTTTACTGAGATGTGTCTGCCAAATAAGTCTAATTTATCTAGATTTAAGGGTAGATTTAATGCTAAATGTTGTTTTGCATTAGATGTTTTACAGTCTTCCTTGTGTAACACTGTAGTTATTGTGCTTTTCATTCCCAAACCTGAGGAAAGAAGTCATTTGCAAATCCATGCACACGGTTTACAAATTTGTAATAATCATAACAGACTTTTGGTGCAAGTAGATGCACAATTTTTTGGACTCATGATGCCAGAAAAAAGAGCAAGAACACACAGAACTAGTGAGGAAAACTGGTTTCAGACTGCATTTTCGAAAGAAATCACAGAAGCTGCCGCTATGGTTCAGCCAGCACTCTGAGGAACCAACATAAGCACAGCTCCATACCATAAATACACAAGTACAGTCATAAACACAAGTGAAGCAGACGTTAAAATAACAAGACAGTTGTCCTGCTATGCGACGTCCACACTGTAGGGCCCAGGGCTCCTCTGTTTGTCTTGGATCAGCTACAGCAACACACAGATGACCCCAGTAAACTCTTTTTTTAGACGGATACTCTAAAAACACGAAGAATATATTTCACGGACAAAGAATTTAGCAGAAATTCTTTTCAAACAACATAATTTTAAAACTGTATCAGTGTCCATTTAGAAGGTTTCACAAAGCTGAGATACTTCCCCTTTTGTCCTCTCATCCTCCTCCTGTCCTCCTACGCTTACAACCATTTGTCTCAAGCTTCAGTCAGTCATCCTTAATCAGGCGTTTCATTTTTCTCACCGTTTTACCTCATGCTGTTGTGACCTTTAATTCGACTCCATTCGCCATTCAATGAAAAACCTCCATTTTGTTGACATTTGACATCAGTGGTACCAGCTGCTTTAGTTTTTTTTCTTAAATATTCATGAAAAAAATTTAAAAAAATCTGTCCACATATTTTCCAGACAATCCAATAGGTATCAGGCCGTCAGTGATATCTGTTAAACCGATAAAACAGTGAGGTAACTCAGATTTCTCCCCCTGTGCTTGAATCTGTCTCTCTACCTGTATTTGAGCTGTCTTTCAGTCTCGTTCACTATTCACTTTTTTGCAACAATTCTACTTTCCCTGACAGACAGCCCTGTCAGGGAAAGAAATTCAACAGATATTCATCATACTGACAAAACTCTCACCTTCTGCACATCTGTCTTTCTCACCATGCCTCTCCTGTTGTCTCGGGCTGTGTTTATTTCTACATCTCTCACTCCATCTCTTCCTGCATCAGAGAAGTTGTATTTGTCATCGTCCTGCTTTGAACCTCAGATTAGAAATTTAAATGAGGTAATTCCATCTTCCATTTTTCAGCTTTGATTTGACATAGCACTTCTGTGTACCATCCACATTTTCTGTTTTTGTGTGACGGTGGAGGTAGGGTACACTTTCTGACCTTTTGAGTGTTTGTCAGCAACATTTCTCAGAAACATTAGGAACATGATTTAGCTGAAATTTGGTTGAAAGATCCCTTGTGGCTCGAGCATCAAATTGTGGTGCTGATCAGATTATTTTCATTTTTAGCTGTGTGCTGGTGGGAGTCCAGCATCTGGGACTACCAAGCTCAACAATCATGCGTTCACATGCAACAAATATCAGCCTTTGCAGTCTTTCACCTCACCATTTTCAGCTTGTGTAAAATATAGTGTATACTATTATTTCTAAATTCAGTATCTATAAATTACAGCAGACCATTATTCAGTATTTTTACAGGTGTGCCAACACCTTGGACCAACTTTCAACTGATAAGAGGTGCCAACAACAGACTTTTTTAAAACAACAATGCGATGAATTCTCTTAGCTCTCTTAGCCTCTTTAACAGCAGCAGGGTGGTTTGTGAAACGACCTCCTACCAAAAACCATGTGTTCTATGCTACAGATGCAGCTCCCAATACAGAGAGACTAGCAACAATCACTGTTACTGTGTTTGTCACATTTTTGTACACGTCGGAGATACAGCCTTATTCAAATAACTACCATTACTTTAAATAATCATGAAGACACACATTAGAAGAGGTGAAACTGGTGAGAGTATTCTGACACTAACTTCTGACACTGAAAAGTTGTTCTTGGTTAAATTATTGGCTCTGAGTTTTCCTCTCTTGCCTCTTTCAACTCAGATTTGGCTGTGATGTAAAGTCTGAAAACATAAATCTGTTTACCCACAGTCATTTTTCAGCCATTGTTTATCAGTGAAGCACTCGTGGAGATTAAGCCATCATGCAGACCTTACTGTATGTTTGAGCACTTTTTCTAAATGTTTAAATAAGCTCAGTGGTCGACAATCATTGGAGTTTTGACATAGGGGGAACCTGATTTGAGCTGCTCAGCAAACAGAGCGGTGATAAACATTCCTACAATTTAATTATCCGTTAACGAAGAAGTCAAATAGCAGTAGCTGTTCCTAAGCCAGGCCTCACACCTCAGCCCAGCTCATGTATGTCTATACATGAGCATGAGTGTGTTACTATACAAAACTGGGGTTGGCAGTGGCAACTGATTTTTTTTGGTCATTAATTAAATGTAACTGCAGTCGAACCAAACTGTTATCAGCTTCTCTTCAAACAAGCATTTTGGTTGAAACTCAAGATCCTTTTCTACATTTGGCATCATCTGCCCTACTCACACTTTATATAAACACTTTATAAATCCTTCCAACCATGAGTGTCTACACACACATACACAGTATCTTCAAGCTCCAAGCAATTGAGGCACTTATTTATAAATGAGGCCTGTCTCAGATAATTCATGGAAGCTGTGCAACAAAACCACAATCTGCCTAAAGCGAAAAGCCAGAGAGGTAAAGAGCCTTGGCCATGATGTTTTTCTTTTCTTTTTTTTCTTTGTCTGAAGAGGGAAAACTTACATAAAAGAAATATTTAGCTTCAAATGTTCTTCTTTCATTTAAACATTTAAACTGTATATTTTAGGGGAAAAAAATACTTCATAGATCCCCATATAGGTTAATAATTCAAAGAATTTAATGCTCTGCAAGAAATCATTGTTCAAAATAAGCACCTTTAGGTATTTAAATGCTTTAATCATCTGTTTTTCTGCCACTTCTTACACGCAAGTAATGCTGTAAATGTACAAGTTGAGCAGTGCTACTTTAACTAAGATGCACAGGTCTTTGGAGCCCACACAAAAATATTATTAGAAGTAGTAATTCTAGTGAACATCATTGTTTCATTTCCATAAATTGCATTTTTGTTTACGTTTCATTTTTAGTTGGTCAGATCAGGCTTTTTTTTTTTTTTTACTTGAACTGTCTTGGCCGGGCTGTGGTTTTTCACCTGCCACATGTTTCCTTTGCTTCATTGAACTGGGTTGATGGAGGAACAGCCTTCCAGTCAGTTCCTCATTCATGGTGCAGCAGTAAGCTCTTTGAAGAAATGTGATAATTTAGTGATTGTCTGGAGTTTTCTTTGTATGGGATGTAAACCTCATCAGTGATTCCTTCTCTATTTAACCTGTAGTAGCCTAGATTGACCTTGCAATGCTATAAACAGTGTGTCACCTACAAACCTATATATAGGTATACCTATCATCAGATCATTAAAAGCAAGACTTACAGTGCATATAGTGCACTAATCACTAGTAATAATGTCGCTGAGTGGTGACGCTAAGGATAGTGAAGGTGCAGTTCACTATGAAAGGTGTTCCTATACACCCATCCATACATCGAAGGGTTAAGTAAAGGAGTTTATCTTTTCTGGGTTTTGAAACTTGATTTTTTTTTTTTTTTAAAGCTATAATCTGGTGTAGCTTAAAGACACTTAAAGACAGGAGCCATTCCCAGAGCTTGCCGATGGGAGGGAATGAAGAGGATGAAAGAGTGCAGAGCATTTGGCGTATAAATGGCCCAGCAGTCCCATTAGAAACTCAGCACAACAATGGAGAAAGGAGAGGAGGGTGATGATGAAAAATGGATGTATGTGGTGGATGAATTCCTTATGCCGCACTCCTCTCAGACGGGAGCAACAGACCTGGATCAGGTTCCCCATCCTAAATCCCAATCCTAGCCCATCAGTATGAAAGCAGAAAAACTGACCACAAATCAGTGTCTAAGGTTTCTTTATCCTCTGCCATCAGACCTTTATGTATTCAATTTTTGCATAGTTTTATTCAAGATGACATGCAAAGAATGCCAGAGGTTTTGCTAAAGGTAAATCTGACACCGTTAACGTCACTCCACGCAAAGGAGCAGCACGTCCAAGTTTTCAGATGCAAAGGTGTGATCAGTCCACTCGTGTTTAATCACCTGAACCTAATAGTCCATAAGATTATCTCTTGTTTCAAAGACAGATGAAAAAGCACAGTTAATATAGTAGCTCAGCTCTGATAGCTATTGGCAGCAAGTATTTACTTTTCATGCATTAAGTTGTATTTACGTTGCATGTACTTTGGATTCTTCACCTCATTAAAGGTTCAATCTAACATTTTGTTGGAGCTAATGCAGAAAATAATCATTTAGTGGTGGTTTGCAAGTGTTGCTGATCACTGCCAGCCTGTGTTGCCTCGTGGCTGTGGATTTGTCAAGCTTTCAAACAAGCAGATTTGCTGCAGCTCTGTGTATTTGATGCTCCAGACTCCCAGGCTCCCTCAAACTACTCACTGTGTGCAATTAGTTTAGCTTCTCCAAAGCCTGGGGAAACACTGGCATTTGAAAGGTAGCAGGGTTCAGACTCTGAAAACATTTAAGACTGATGGGGAGTTTGTGTTATATTTGTTGACCTGGTGAGGATCCTCCCATGAGTCTGAGACAAACATGTCCTGCCAAAGCCTCATGTAAAGTTGTTGATTGCCAACAAAATCTATATCTTTGATGATATATCTGTTTTGTATATCTGTTTAAATAGTTATAGATAGTGGCAAGTCCAATAGCTGATACCCACTTAGTGTGGAATATGGAGAAAACTACCCTAATATGTTACAGGTTTGCAAAAAAACTGATAAAAGAAACAAGACTAAATGTTGACAAATGGAGGTGTGGCAGATGTCAAATTTGGAAACCTCTGCTCTCTACTTTAGTCCTAACATCACTAGGTGTAACTCTTGGCCCAAGGCAGTGTTCAGACGGACAGTAGCTGCAATGCAACACTGCATCATCCACCAAGTCTCTGCACTGGCCAGTCTAATGCACACAAGAGCACATTTGTGATAGATTTCTTTGTAGTGTGAATGCTTTGACTGTTCATCTCACGATCGTAGTGACGAAAGATAAAATGGTCGCTGTTGTGATAACTGCCCAGACTAACAGTACCAGTCCTGACAGTATAACAAACAGTGCTGTGTTTTGTGTTTGATAAGACTTTAAACGCATCTCCAGATGGACTTGGATTGTATGGATTGTAACTGATGTCTTACACTGAAAATCCTGTCATGTTAGTATTTCTCACAGCTGCCCCTCCAGTGAGCGTACATGAAGACATGCTAGCTCTAGATCTGTAATGTGACTGAAAGCCCTCTGTCCTGTGGCTTAAATCTCTTCTATAGGATTTGTAAAATACAGTATAGCTCAGCCTGAAGGTTTGATCCAGTGTGGGTTTGGTCAGGTTTTCTGGGCTGTAGCAATGAGACTGCTGAAAGACAGAAATGGAGTGACTTTTTTCTTGTGTTTTCTCTCCGACTAAAGTCTCAGATTGCGGTAAAGAAAATGAAAAGAACAAATTGGAGCAGATAGGCAAAGCGCCAGATTTTCCTCGGACCATTTGGAATCATTTTTTCAAACCAGTGACCAGTTTATGCAAATAAAGAAGACAAAAAGAGAGCAGGAGATGTGTGGTTCAGATAGCAGACCTCAGTCATAATGGGCTGGTAGCATGATGTATGAGCCAATTTAAATAACATAAACCCTCACTTCATCTGGAAACTTGACACACATCCATGCTTACGCACACATGCATATATATGTGATATCCAAGCATACACACACAAAGCGGTACAGAACATGTGGCATTAACAAACAAACATTACCCTTTGCTACTCCACGTGCCTGGTTCCCTGGAGCCGCTGGAGCCATAGCTACAACAACTGTGCTACTTCAGTCTATTTGGCCAGTCCACCTTAATCTACATCAGTGGAGCTGCAGGAGCCACAGGATGTTGGCACACAATGAAAAACAGGGAGAGGGAAGTGGAGAAATGTCCCTCCTGCTCACCGTCTCTTCAACACCTCCCATTCCTCCGTTTCTCTGTTCAACATGATTCATCTGTGTCACTGTGAAAAAAGATGACAAGTCACATTTAAACCTGCACTGATTATTGATTATTTGGGCACACAGGGGCAGCCCAGGAAGCGACACACCCTTGCCATAATATCACTTTATTAAGATGTAAGAGTGAATGCAAACAGTTGCTTGTTTACTCATTCAGCAGATACAGTGCAGCGTCATTCAGCAGTTTGTTTACAGCCACCTAACAAACATATGTCTAGTATTAACTCATTTGAGCTCTGTTTTGACTCTCTAGCTGCTCAATGCTCCACTCTGTTCACCAGCTAGCCTTTAACTTTGTCTATCTGTCATCTGGTGCTGGGCAGATAACGTACAGTGAGTTTATCAGATCTTTTTCACTGAAACAGTCGCCTGCGCCAAGAAAATTAGATCTTAATGAAGAGCGAAGTTTCCTGGCCCAGAAATCACAACAATGAGCTCAAAGAGATCAGTAAAACTTTGTAATGCTGAGAGAAACATTACACATTAGACATTTGATCCATATTTAATATAGAAAGCATTGATAATTCAGCTTTAAAGTCATAATGAAATGGGAAAATTGGCTTCATTACCCAGTCATAGCACCAAATCCATAGCACTACCAGTAGCATTAATTTTTTTTCTCGTTTACTTCTTCTTCTGTATTTTGTGTTTGTACACTGTGGTTGTTACATAGTTCATGATTTTAATGTGAAAATCCAAATGGTTTTAGTTTTAGGAGAATTGGAACATTTTGTGCAATTCTTTTTCCCCTTTCACCTCTCATTCCTTTAAATTAAATATTTACTTGCAGATTATTTCACTTAGCCAGATCTATTCATTCTAACCCTTAAACCTGTCTCCCTAGTTATGTATGTTTATCATTCTGCTTTTATCTTTGTCACTTGTTTCCCCTACATTTTGCTTCATCTCTCTTCGTCTCTCTGCTCTGTTGTTAAAACTTCTCATCAGTGTTTAGAGAACCCTCACAAATTAAGCATTTCATTGGCCCATTAGTGATCCATCCATCTGGCTACATGCATAGCCTCTGCTGCTGTGATGATTGGTTGCTGTATAAACCTACAGACTCTAGGTACTGATAGTTCGGCCTGGCTTTAACCACTCCATTCTGCCTTTAAGCAACTCTCTCGCTCCCTCCTTTCATCCTTCTGCTACCAATTTACTTGCTGTTGGCCTCCATCACTGGCACCAGTCTGGATGAAGACATTGGCACCGGAACATTTGCGGTTGTCAACACACAATTTATTTATTTATTTTTACTTCAAACATGACTCCACCCACTGTGTTTCACCAAATGGGAATCAGCAAAAAAAAAAAAAAAAAAAAAAAAAAAACCTACAGCGATGAGAGCCTAGCTGTAAAAATGTAGATTTAATAAAAAACAAAGAGAGCTCCAGGGCTACCATTTCAACAAGCCTCATAGCTACACATTCACAGAGGTAGAAACACTCATGCAATCAAATATGAATGTATTCCTGAACGAAAACTCTCACACAGACCATGCAGGTGGCCGACCATGATAACAAACAGCATAATTAGGAACAGGTACTTGTTACAAGGCACTTTCTACTGCACGTATCAGACAAATGAACACAGAGCGTGGAGTTTTCTGCAATCAGGAATATCATCTAAACCGCAATAATTTGCCAGATGAAGTAGCGTCTGGCTGACTTAATGACAGAAAGGTGAGGTCGCCACGCCGAGCAGGGGGAAGTGGTATGTAACGGGAGAAAAAAACAAAACTGGTCCACAGCCACTTACAATATCACTGCCTCTGGAGTTCGAGCCAAGACTAAATGTTCTCTCTGTTTCTCCAAATTAAAGCTGAGATTTGAATGAGATGAAAGATTGAATTCAGATACTGGATAAGCAGACACAACACTACGGAAACTGAGAACAGAAGGCTAAAAACCACTGAAAAAAAACAAAAGAAACAAAACACTAAATATGGGGCGAGACCCAAGGAGCAGTTAGCTCAACGTAGCATCAAATCTGGAAACTGAGGGGGACAGCTAGCCTGGTTTCGGTTGTGTATTGTAAACACAATGATGGCCGAAGCTCTTGCTAAGCAACAAACCACCAGCTCCCACTAAGGGACCACGTTTGCCAACAGAGAAAACGTACAAATAGCACCTTTAAGTTATTTGTTTTTTATCCGCTGTGTACATATTGAGCAAACAAGACAAAACCTGTCAAACTGCTGATAAACATGTTTTAAAACTTTGGAGTGAGCCAGTTTCTAGCTGTTTCCTACTAGTTTTAGTCTTTATAAGCTAGGCTAATCACCCCCTGCCTCACACATAGCAGAGCTGTATCAGTCTTCAGACACTATGACTTCACCCAAATCACATAAATATGCAATATTTCCCTACTTACCCATACAGATAGTTTAATTTATTTTATCATTTTATTTTATTTATTTATTTTTGTTAGTTTACTATAATAATCTTCATGTCTACATGCACCTATTCTTATACCGGTGCCATGCACAAATATAGGCCTACTCCAGCAAACGTGTACATTTACTTTACTTTCCATCATGAAAATTATATATTTAAATGCAAGCCAATTCTTCATTCATAACAAGATCAAGCAGGTTGTCCTCTAGTCTCCACTACCTGACCAGCAAATACACTCTTACTCTCCTCAGCTCTATTGGAGCTGAGGAGGAAATCCTCTAGTCGTACTAATGGCTCTGGGGAGTATTAATCTAATACTTCTGTCTCAGAAATCTGGCTGCTTTAGTGCATATCTTCAGTTTTCTATGTCTCACTCTGTGTTTTCTCTCTGTCTCAGTCTCCCTTTTCTGTCATCCCTAATCGATGTCTATCACTTCTCTCATTAGTCCTGTTTAGTGTGTCTTTCTTTAAATCCCCTCATTTTCAGCTCATCTTACTGCCAAATGCACATTTTGATGTTTTTATGAATTATGAATTATTATGTCTAGATTTACTTTAAATGGAGAAAGTAGAGAAAAAGGAGAAAGGAAAATATATAGGATATAAGAGCAGACAAAGAAATTATATGTCTTACAGTATCTTGCTGTTCATGATACAACTCCAAGTAAATGCCTCTAATCTCAAATCCTGGATGCCAGAGTGAAATCAAATGCTAAATTTAGCTTTCAGTTACTTTCGATCAATAGCCTCTGTGTTCTTAAGGATTTAAAAAAAACAATAGGATGTCAAAATTCAGTGTGTTTGAGACTGGGGTATACAGTATACACTTAATGCACCTGCAAGCCTTGTGCCACTTGTGTCAGGTGGAAAGTGGGACTGAGGATTGAGACAGAGGCCTTCGCCCCCATCTGTTGCGGCTTAGGTTGTACCTCATTTGTATGTTCTTTTGGAAAAAGGTCTCAAAATTAATGAATGTAAATATAAATACCATTATGAATGTGTTTTTTCCAACAGGGTATACAACCCTGCTGGGTCTCAAATTCAGTGACTGTGTTAGTTTTGTGTTACCTTGTCACGATAAGATAATTCCTCCCCGATAGCCTGGCTGTGATACACACTGAAAGTTTTTCAGAGTTTGATCGGGAATTATTTTTGAATGGCAGAAATTACTTCATGTTAATCAGTGAGATTTCGAGGTGGGTGTTCTTCTTACCTATGGACAGAGTTATGTTAGCTGTTTCCTGTTTTTATGCAAAGCTAAGCTAACTGCTCATTGGCTCTAGCTGCATAATTAGCATACAGACATGATAGCGATATCTATCTGCTCATTTAACTCTAAAAACAAGTGTAGTTCCTTTAAGCGTAACGTATATAATACGGTAGATAACTGTGCAGTTTCAATCAGGCTCATCACCAATCATCATTAGTTATAGTGGTGCCCCTGTAACAACACAGAGAGGTATGGCTGAGCTTCTTGGTTGAAATGGACATTTCAGACTCATTTCAGACAGCTGACCCTGCTTGTCTTTGGTCAGAGTCAATAAAGATACACTTTTTTTAAAATCACATTACATTGTGACTGAGTCCAACACCCTTGTCATATGTTTCCACTTTTGCTGTGATTGTATTCCTCTTCATTATTCATTCAAAAAGAGTTGCAGCAGTGGCCAGCACTTGTAGCAAATGACTTCCATGTGTCTCTAATTGCCTCAGTAGAGGTATTTAACATGAGGTGAAGTCATTAACACATGGACACACTTGTCAGATGTGGAGCCAGGCAGCCCTGGGTGAAAGAGTAGACAACAGCACACTAAAGCTCATGCAACATCCACCGTGCCCGAAGACGAAATTTGAGGGGCTTCTCACCAAAATACCTGAAGTAAAGAAGTCTGTTAAAGTCTCAACAGTTCAACAATAGGGGACTTTTAATGGATTTAGAGCACAAATATTCAATTATCCAATACATCTGAGTATATTAATGCATTTTTCATTTTAATTATGTTACAGAATATGGCATCACTTTTAGGTTATTGTCGAGTAAAAGCCCATTTTGTTTTCAAAATAAACCTTGCTGTTAGCTTGAGTGCCATGTATTTATGAGTTTATCTAGTGCAACTTTAACTTTAAGACTTTGTGAGGTCTGAGAATATCGAATCCTTCTACTGAGATCAAACAATGACAGCCACAGAAACTGAATTCATGAGGTTTTCATAAGAAAAGAGTGAGACGTGACTTTAAAACCATGAGACTGAAATATGATGTAGTATATGAAACGTTATTCTGTAATCATACTAATCATCATTAATAAAAGTGGGCATCCATGCCTGAGTCAATAGCCCCATCTGCTGTTCAGCTGGGAACACTGCATCCATCCATCTGCCTGTAGTCTCCAACTTGCTCAAGAACTGGCAAAGTGGTGCTGGGATTGTGGTACCAACTTAAATGTAGGTGAACTGTCAGGGGAGTGTGGATGTGACAAGTGTTGATAACAGAGGGGAACAGACCTGTTTTATAAAAGACATTTTGACAATCTAAAATTCTAAATATTAGAAAGAACGGTCGAGCGTTGACCTCAGAGTTGAAATTCTATGCATATTAATGTAAACCAGCCAGTGAACTTACTACAAGGATGAGAAATAAGGAGTAAGTCAGCCCTGCAGTTGAGCAGTGTAAATGTCTGTGTGAAGACTCTGCTATTTAGCTGTTGGTACTGTTGCTGCTTTAATTTGTGGTGCCTGGATTTTTGGTACTTAAGTTGCGACTGATCTGACAAGAGTGAAACTGACGCACCACTTTTATGAGATCGAGCTGTGCTGCTCACAATGAACCACCATGTAAATTAATCTGCTACTTTCGCTTTAATGCCTCCTGGCTTTACTGATCACACTTCAGTCTGGTTTATTCATATTTTTAACCACTCTGGTGATGTGGCTCTATCGATGGCAATACCAGTCTGTCAGCTGATCCACCACTTTGGCCCACACGGAAATATCTCGACAACGATCCCACTAATGTTAATGATTCATTGATGTTTCCTGTAGTGCCACCATGAGGTTACTTTTTTTTTTGGTTTAAACTAAAAGTATTGAATAGCTTGACGATGAAATGTAGTACAGATGTCTTTTTCTCTATAAAAGTTCTGTTGTATGATTTCCAGCTCCAGAGGTCACTGTATAGCTTTAAGATAAGCTGTATATGTGGCACACTGTGCTCTGTCCTGAGCCGTTAGGAGAAGCTCTGCACGCATCTACGTCAGAGGGCTTCCCTTTAAGTCTATCTGTGATCAGCACATGGTCAGTGCAAACACTCGAGGACATCCCACACCACCCAGCTGTGTCATACACGTTCACGTGCCAAGATGTCACACAAAAACACACAGACAGCGCACATGTGCAGAGGAACACACACTTAATCTCCATCACGGAGAGATGCATGTTATGGGCCTTTGTGCGAGACATCATGCCTCAGGTCCTGGAGCTCAGCTGTCCGTCGAGCCTCAGCAGGACTAAGTAATGGCCTCCACATCATCACCTTTCATTATAAGGTTCATCATCTAAAAATATGAGACAACATGCTTCATACAGAACAAGAAAATATGGCAGTTATTTCCTGACTTACAGAATAGTCTGTTTTTAACTTTGTTCTTAGAACAAAAAATGCAACTTCGGTTTCATTAAATCCAATCATCATTTGATCTCCTGGTATCCTGTTGTTTACAGTGTTTATAGCTATAATCTATCCTGTGGCTTATCTGACAGCATGGCTACTAAGTGGTACAAGAGATCAGAAAAAAAGGCCCATTCACTATGGGGCCTTAAACGTGAGTAATGGCCTCTAAATGAGGGGATCATCATTCCTGTGTAATTGCCATAAATTTGATTAACAATAGGGGAGAGACTGGGCCATTGATCAGCATGATGATCTTGGGAATTTGATCCCTTTTGTTCGACCTGATTGATTGGAGATCATCCCGGATTCATTTTAGCGGAGGAATAAACACGTCACGCTGATTTCGGTGTTAACTCTGAGTCACTGTCCAAACAGTAACGGAGGAGGACGAGGGGGTGGGGGTGGGGTGGGGGGAGGGGGGGGGGGGTGTTGGCTGGGCACGGTGACCGGCTGCGTTTTGTGGAAACGTGCGCATTAACAGCAGCTTTTGAAAACGCGCTTCATTTGCGTCACGGCTCGGCTTTTCGTTTGCTCTCTCGCAACTGGCCTCATACTGATAACAGACCACTGGGCCCAGAAACACATGATGTGGAGCAACGGCGACAAAACATCATAATGGGATAACTTTGTTTGGCTGGTCGACTAATTGGTCCCTGTTATAAAACGGCTTTAAAAAAAAAAAGCTTATCCATAGTTAAAGTATATCCATAACATTTCCGTTTTATTAAAATACATACTGCCGACATATTTCTATAGGCTACAACTTTAAATTGATATATTTATTTAACTTTTTTTGACCTTTTTTCCTTTATTAAAAATACAAACACCATCCATATTCAGTACGTGGTCAAAGGGGTTATTTAAAAGCATTATTTTATAGTAGTTTCCATGGTAACTCCTGGGGTTATCACTTTTAAAAATTATCTTTAAACTAAAATAATATTTTAGGGGCTAATAAGCCTCATGGCCGCTAATCCACAGTAACCTGGACATACAAATGAAGGTAAATCGTTTATTTATTTATTTTATCTTTATAGCTGACTCTCGGGTCATTTTCACCTTTCCTTTGTGTTTTTCTTTCCACCATCATCAATCACGGCCCAATCATCTGCCGGTGTTAGCTGAATACAGGGACAGCCTGTCATCAAAGGCGGCGGGGTCGCCCTTATCACCCGCCGTCCCACAGGTGTAGCGCTCAGTCCACTCTCACTAAAATGACAGCAGGAACTCTGCGCCTCTGGCTCGTCCTCGCTCTCCAGCTGAGATGCGTCACCCTGCTCACCATCCCGCGGGGCAGAGGGACGGCAGGGCGGCGGGACGGTTTGGATACGATGGAGACGGTGAGCGAGAAGCTGGGCGCGCTCTTCCATCTGAAGGATTTACCCCAGGGTCCTCACAAGAAGGCGCCTCAGTTCATGCTGGATCTTTTTAACGCAGTGTCAGTCTCGGACGGGACCCCAAAGAGCCAGAAGGAGATTCTGGAAGGAAACATAGTGCGGAGCTTCGAAGATAAAGGTGAGCAAACGGACTTTTACGCATGAGATAGGATTTTCTGATAATTAATTTATAATATATATTATTTGCTTGACTAAAGTCACACTTATGTATACTGGAAATATATGGATTAGAATGCGTAAATGTCATCCACGCGCAGAATTACGCACAGCCCTGTGTCTGTTTAACAAATAATAGTAAAGACTTTGCACCATTTAATGAATAACAGATTATTTTATCGTTTCATTAAAGATGTGTTTGATATTTCCACGTCTACAGGTCGTGCTGGAGAGAGGTTTCACTTCTTCAACCTGTCGTCTTTCGGCAGAGAAGAGAGAATGATCAAAGCGGAGTTCCGCTGGTTCAGAAAGAAGCAGAAGTTTTACCTCGGGAAGTCACACGGGCCTCATTTCTATAAGGTACAATTTTATTTTGTGACATCCTCATGTGTCATATCTTATGTCTCATGTATCATACATTTTGTGCAATGTATGCAAAAAGAGCAAAAAATTGCAAACAACACCTGACAGACACTTTATCTGACAGACAGCTTTTGATTCTGAGCTGTAGTTTGGTGTCAAATTTACCACAAATAAGAAGAGTTAACTTTCTTTAATGGCTACAAATCTTAAATGAGATTTGGAAGTTCTGACAACAGTGTTGTGTCTTGACTGTCCAGGTGGATCTGTATGAGGTGTTGGACAGCCGAGTGAAGCCTTGGAGAGGAAACCTCATCACATCCAGACTGGTGCCCCTCTACACACAGGGATGGGAAGTCTTCAATGTAACACAAACGGTAACAGCCTGGTGTTTTATTTCTAAAAAATATTTTTGGTCCAATTATAAAACTTTCTCGCATTTTACTGTTTGCCCATCATCACCCAAGGGCTAACTGATAACTTACATTAAACATTCTGTTAAAGCTCTGTACTGCTGTTAAGTTACTTCCAGTTCAGATCTTTAGTTGCTTGTATTTGTAATTATTAATGCAAAAAAAATTGTTGATAAAAAATATTTCACAACAAAATGTGTTTAACTTGTTCAATCCTCATCTGAATGCCAGGTATCTAAGTGGATCCGTAACAGCCAGGAGAATAACGGCATCCTGGTGGTGACCACTCTTCCTTCTGGTAACTGGATGGAGTCGGTGGTGTCCTCATCCAAACAGAATGGAGAGCTGACAGACACTAACTCCTATCTGGTCATATTCTCAGATGACGGGAGGATGGGAGCATCAAATCAGTCATACCTCGGTAAGATGGTGGTAGTGGTGTGGGTGTGTTGATAAAAGTAATTAACACGAGCTATGGCCACAAGAGAACACTGAGAGGTTTAGTTTAGTGTAAAATGTCCCACTTAGTATGTATTTTGGTCACAGTATCGATTTCCTCCCATATCATATATCAATAGAAGTATCGGCCTCAAAACTGCAGTATTGGTCAAGCTATAGTTTACATTGAATTGTAGATAGATTTTTAAATGTCATCTCTCATTTTATTTTCATTTTATTTCTTATTTTAGTTTTACTAATTTCATTCAAATAGTTCCCCCCGGATAAATAAAGTTAAATTACAACTAAGGAGAAGAGTGGAAACCAGTCTGTGTAATGAATTAAATGCTGTAGAGTTGGGATTAGATTAAAACCTGTAGATTCTATTGACTTCTACTGAATTTGTGTCAATCAGAAGTGGGTTTAAAGGTTGACATTTTGTGTGAATTCAGCAAATTAATCTGTGATTTAAATATTTCAGATGCCCAAAAAGCTCAAAAATGAAATACTTTATATTCCTGACACTGTTCTAACCCAGTGTGATCATCTTCCTCTTTCCATAGGACAAGCTCAACCTGCAGCACCAGCACCTGAGCACCACGACCACCGCAGCAGGAAGCGACGTGCGTCTCCGAGTTTCTTACCCCACGGCTTCTCCCAGTCCTGCCAGCGGGTTCCCCTCTTTGTTGACTTTGAGGAGATCGGCTGGTCGGGCTGGATCATCTCTCCCCGGGGATACAACGCCTACCACTGTAAAGGCTCCTGTCCGTTCCCGCTGGGGGGCAGCCTCAGAGCGACCAACCATGCCACTGTGCGCTCCATCATGCACGCACTCAAGCTCTCCAGCGATGAAGTGGGAGCTCCCTGCTGTGTGCCCGACAGACTCCAGTCCATCAGTTTGTTATATTTTGATGATGAGGAGAACGTGGTTTTGAAGCAGTACGACGACATGGTGGCATTAAGCTGCGGCTGTCACTGACTGGCTGTGCACTCTCTAACACAGGGACAATGAGGGATGGGGAGATGATGGTTTGCTTGGGTTCATTAAAACACTGTATTTTTGTGCATATGTTTAAATATTGTATTATTTTGAGAAATAAAACAATTATTCCTCAACTATCAATCAGCCTTTGTCTAGTTTAGTATAAAGATATTAGACTAAGAATATTGCTGCTGACCACATACTGTTCTAATGATCCTTAGCTGAGATTAGCTTTCGTTGTTCTGTTACTGTTATCTGTAATTGAATGATATTTGAATCACCAATTATAACTATTCTAATCACCACATTTATCAAAAACAGTTTTAGGGGTTTGACAATACTTTGTTTAGACATTTGCTTTAAATGAAGAAAGACTGCAGTGAAATCAGTAACATAAAGTCTGTAAAAACAGTTGTTTTTTATTGGAATGGATCACAGACACAATACAGCCCTGCTTTGTTCTAGTTTAGAAAAATGCCAATGCAACAAACTTGTAAAATCAATTCTCCTTCACATCCTCTGCTTATTAAAAACATGAATTGCAATGATGCCATTTCAAGCTTTTAGACAGTATAAATTACCTTTGTGTTGTATCAAACATAATCAACAGGTGTAACTGCAATTTCAACTTTATCATGCAAAATATTTGAAAATTCAGTAGTGTGGACACAATAAGTTAAAATTCAATAACAAATTAAGAATCATTTTCTGAGTGAATTCCATTTCTTTCAGGTGTCTCTAATGATAATAACGTGGCTGGAAACTGTTTGGTGGAAGAAGAATCTCAAGGCAACAAACTTTGCAGGTAATAAAACCAAAAGCCACAATACCTGAAAAATAGCAGAGACCCACATACCACTGAAGTTGAATATAATAAACTTTACAAGAAATATTCCACATTTACATTTAAGCTTACTCTCTCTGTTTACACTTAAATACATTATGTACATGGATCGTCCATGTCCCTTATCTGTCTCTAAGAATTATCTTTACATAAATCCTTTAACCCACATTCAAACAGCAGCATTCAACAGCACCAATCATTCATCCATAAATTCAGTAAATCCTTCGTCAGTTTACACTCAGGTTAAACTCACTCCTCTTCATGAACATAAATAGAGGCCTCATAAACTTCACAAAGCCTGCACAGCTTCAGTGTCGCATGAAAGTTTAAGGCAAGTGAAGCAAAACAAGGTTCAAATATCTTTATGGAGAAAACACTTAACCTTGAAGGAAAAATCCACCCTTTAACACTTGATCACTGTTAAACGTGAAACAGGTATACGTGATGTACGTTGCATTTCTGGGTCCATTTTGTTTTTTATGGTGTATTTGTAACATTCTGTGAAACAGCGAAAAATCTTGAAAAACCGAGGGCTTCTTTCTGGAGTTGCCATCTTGTACCAACATTAAACAGTCAAATAATCCATCAAATAAATATTTTTTCTTGATTAAAGAAAATTAATTTCTTGATCACAAAATAATTCCTGGAATGCAAAGAACACCACAGTTTGATGATACAAAACAGCATATGGAGAGGGTGGATTTTTCCTTTCAAACCCCATGGCCTATCAGCTTGGACAGTCCAGCTCCTCAGTACCCACAAACTCCCCTAACATGTGTTCATGTTGACCGTAGACAGGCTCTAAATACTGATGTCCCTCCTTACAGTGCATTTGCCTTGACCTTTTGAGGTGTCTCTGCTCAAACTCCTCTGGCTCCATATGAGGAGCCTGGATGGTAGCTTTTTGAGCCATGGGGGACAGAGGCACCGGGACAAAACCGTGGTAAACAACCAGAGGTGGGGTCAAGACCTCAATGGGGGATGCCTGAGGGATAGCACCCTCTGGCGGCTGGACTGGCAGCTGCACGTAGCTTCCTGTTTCAGGATCAAAGAAGGTTTTTGTCTTGACTTGTACGGGCATGTCTACAAAGAAGTACTGCCCTGAATCTGGATCCTGGAGGAGCTTACGCTGGGTGATAGGGAAGGACTGTGTGACAATGGCGTGCTCGATGCTGGACTGGTGAGAAAGCTGGCTGGTGTGGCTTGACTGGCGGGACAGGGTTGAAGGGTGAGATACGTCAGCGCTGTACGCATCAATACTGTGACTCCTTCTCAGAGAGTTGTCTCTGCTCACCTTGTCTCTGGCTCGGCCTCTCTGCTGAAGCTCATCCATGATGGATTTCTCAATGCGCTGGGTCCTCGGCTCGATCTTCTCGCTGACTGACATATCAGCGCTAAGCCTGCGTTCCACTTTATCTCCCAAGTGCCTGTCAATGCTTTGTGATCGGTGGAATGGCCTGTCTGACATGGGCCTCTCGCCGATGTGAGCTTTGTATACAGGTACGTTACTGATGACCCGATCAGTGCTGTAATGTCTTTTGTCTGACTTATCCCGAACGTGCCTGTCGCTGCTGCGGCCTTGTCTTTCTGTCGCAACACTGGGTAGTGCTCCTTTGCTCTGGTTGTTGCTGCCCACTGAATCGTGGCTCTGTCTCCGAGTGTTGTGGTTCATTTCTTTTCTGTCATCATGGTGATTTTCACTGTGGTGGCCTCGTCTTTCATGGAGTAGTTGCTCACTTTTGTCAGTGCTGGTTTTACCATGTTGATTTTCACTGCTCTTGCTGCTCTTGCTGCTCCTACTGCTGCTGCTGCTACGTTTTTGCTCAGATTTGTCACCCTTGTGTCTCTCTGCTCTGTGCTTGCTGCTACTTTGAGACGACTTGTGGGAGGACTTCTGGGCCTCCTCCTTCTTCATTCTTCTGTTTGCCAGCTTAATGGCTTTGAGAACAGCCTTTTCGGATTTGGGTAAGACAGCCGGTGGTTTGGGTAGCCCCGTTTGGCTTTCATTACCACTGTAGGTGGATCCTGAGCATTCGCTGGGAACCTTTGACACTTCATGTTCTGCTGGCGCTCCTGCATTCACTCCCATCTCATCAGCTGTGTCAGCTGTGCTAGTTGTTAAGCTCTCCACGCCTTCTGATGAACTCACTCCAGAAAATCTGTCTTCCTCTTGTGGGACAGTGAGGAACTGTCCAACTTGGGGTTTCTTTGGATTTTCATTTTGTAGATTTGAAGGCGAGTGAAGCAGAGGGGGTGATTGGTTGGATAGAATCTTTTTAGGTTTGAAGATTTCTTCTGGAATTAAGGTGCTACCACTGATGGTAGGTTCATTAGCCAGTGGGAGCTCTGGGTTTTCCTTTACTAGATGTAATTCCTCCTCTCCCCTCTCTGAACCACTCAGACTCCCTCTTGGTGACCATGGTTGTAGAGTCTTCTTAACACTGCAAGTATTGTCTTTGACTTTAAATAAGGCAGGGATCCCCAAAGTTTGTGAGAGAGTGTTAGAGGATGACAATGTTGTCTGATTGCTTTCGTCGTAAGTTAAGCTTTGGTCAGTAGTGGTATTTTCTCTCTCTTTGCTGTCATTGTTTGGCACTTCTGTGTCTTTGTGAGGAGACGTTATCAGTTGCTTTACAGCCTCTGGCTCACTTTCATGATCACTTAAAGAATAATATTCCACTTCAGTCCTGTCTGAATCGTGTTTCGTGTTTCGTGAAACATTTCGCATTTCCCCGTCGACCTCCTCCACCTCTCCAATCAGGTTCTCCAGGGAGTGGTAGATGTTTGATTCAGTCTCAGTATTTCTGTGCAGTGCACTCTCCACAGAGAAGTAGGAAGATTTTGAGGACAAGCTGGCTTGATCAGGTGGGCTCTGATTGACACTAATGCCATTTACCAGTAGTGAGGGTGAAATTATGTTCCTGTGCATTTCACTGAGACCTTCTGTATCCGCATTTATTTCCTCAGTAAGTCTATTTATTTTTTCATGCTCATTTTTTACTAGATCCTTAGTTACACTGTCATGTAGTGTGATTAAATGTTCTGGTTTTAAAGGAGCCTTTCGCTTGATCTTACATGTTTCCTGTGACTTAGCATTGCTGCTTTCAAATGTGGTTTCCTTTGTGGGGGACATATTTGTCTGCAAGCTATTTGTTTCATTTTCATCTCCCCTGAATTTTGGTGAAAAGTACAATCTATTTTCAGATTGTGGGTAATTTGAAGGCAAGGTGGGCTCACATGTGACAGCATCAGGTGCAGTAAAGGATTTTGACTTTGCATTATTTACCACGTCCCACATATCAGTAGTGGTTTCACTTTGACTGGGCACAGCTTCTTTTGTGAACAGGTCTCTGTCTATTTCTTGTTTTCCTGAACCTGTTGTCCTCATCTCATTTGAGTGTACCTCACCACTTTCATATATCCCATCATTGTTACAGACATCCTCATCTGCTGCATCTGTCAAACTATGTATTTCCTTAGTAATGCTTCCATCGTTTCTGTTGCCTCCTTTTTTGCTCCTTGGAGGAACGGGAGGAGCATCTAACTTGTTGCTTCTAATTTCATTAATCTGATATTCGGTGCTGTCTTCAGAAACCTGCCTGGATACTTGTCTGAAATTCACCTCCTCTGATTCATAGCTAGGATTATCAGTAAGTTTATCATTAACAAGTTTAGCTTTAGATTTAAAGAGTGCTTCTAGCTCACTGCCAACCTTGTCCATACCTGGTAGAGCTATCCTACCACCTGATCTATGAGTGTCGCCAAATCTTGGTTCAGTTTGTGACAGAATCTGCCTCATGTGATTGTGGTCTCTCAGATCGCCTAACCTCTCTTTTAGTTCTTTCTCTTTTGGCATGGAAGTGCTGCCATTTTGTTTTTCCTTGCTCTCAACCATAGAATCTTTCATAGCTTTTTTACGTTGCTGTAGCCTTGTTACATGACTCTCATCACTTACATTCTCATCAAATATTGGATTTTCATCTTGTTCTGTGACTTTATTCCTTCTCTTCTGCCTCTCTGAGATGATCTCTTCAAGTGCCATTTTGGCTTTGTCATAATTGTCATTTATACGTGCTTTGTTTATTATGACATTACTGTCTATCCTAGTGAAAGCCTCCTGCTTTCTCTGTTCCTTCTCTTTCTTTGCAAATAGTTCTCTCTTAGCCGATGTGTTCCCTCTCATAGACAACATGCCCTTCTTTATGTTCCTAAGCTCCCTTGAGATCAAATCATGCTTAGCCCTGGCCTCCTCATCCATGTTAATAGCCCCTAGTTTGTTCTTCGTGTTCTCAAGAATACGATCGCCAAGCCTTGCTCTCTCCAGCTCTTTCAAAGCATGCAAATCATTAATTATATGCTCACTGTCTCTTATTGACATAATTTCCTCATCCGTCTCTGTTCTTGTGTTCACATTCTCATCACCCTCTTGATATTCATCTACTTGTTCATCATCCATCACAGCATATCTCTGATGTTTTATATAATTGTTCTGTCTGGCCGAGAATATACGTTTTATCTTCCCTTGTTTTGAGACAGATTCATTTTCTTTTGGTGGTAAATCTAACTTTGCATCCCCTGAATCACCATTAGTGGCTTTGTCAATATTATGTGTTTGCTGTTTGTCACGAGCAAATTCAATATCAGACTTTGCAAAATTTATTTTGGGAACTGGTGGAGGCTCTTTTTTGACATTACTATTTTTGCCAAGCAGTGTTGCACCAGTTGATTCATTTCCACTCGGAGATAAAACATTCCTTTCTGGTACTGAACTCTCCTCCTTGCTGCTGAACTTTTCCTTTGAATAGACATCCTTCTCATCTATTTGTTTCTCCTTTATTTCTTCTGTGTCCGAAATTGCTTTATTGATGCTCTCTGACTGAGCTACAGATAGAGCTTTATTTTTTGCCGCATTAATTGCTTCCCTTGCCGCTCTGATCACATCATTTGTACTCATGGTTTGGCCACAAGTATCTTTTTCCTTAGAAGCTGTCTGCACTCCAGAGGCTTTTTCTTTTGTGTCTTTCACTGGCTGTCTTGATTTGTCTGGCACCTTTGAGGGTCTTTTCCCTGACAATATATTTGATGACAACCTCTCATTCTCAGTCACATGGGGTGAAGTTATGGGTGAACAATCTTTGATGACATTTAATGTATTTGATGAAAGCCCTGTGTTTGTTGGCAGTGCATTTGGGGAGAGTTCTTTGTTTAGCATGAGTGGTGAAAGTTCATTTGTCTCAGTTGGTTGGTCTGTGTGCCCAGGAGCACTGCTGCTCAGAGGGACTTGAAGATATTTCATATCACTGTCAACAGGGCTGGCTTTCTTGTACAAATTCAAAGAGGGGTAGTTTTGCTTTTTAGCCATGGGGCTCTTGTTCTTTTTTGAGTGTATAAAGGGGGAGATGGGATTCTCCTCACCAAAACCACTATCTGCAGCCTCCCTTTTGGTTTGCAGTAGATTTGATAGCAAGTAATCATCCGACAGAGGCCTGTCAGTATCTTGCTTTGTAAGACGAACAGTTGGAGTGCCGGCAGGTTCCAATACAGGACTACAAACTGTTTGTCCATCTTTTAAGATGGCAGGAGTGCTTAAGCCAGATTCATTGCCCTCAGAGCCAGCTTGTGGTTTCAAATGATCTGATAGTGGAGATTGGACGCCACCCTCAGGCAACTCTAAAGTTTTGAATTTAGGTGGGCTGTAACGACTTTTAACCCTTTTCCTGTTGTCTTTGAGGTTGAATAGGATACTGGAGGCAAGAGATTTGTAGCTTTCGCGCTTGACTGGGGGTTCAGGAGTCACTTTGGCCTCAGAGTGTGGTCTAAGTGGAAGGTCGATGGCAGAGGGCGAGAGGACTGCTTGGAGGATTTCTGATGTTTCTGTTGGTTGTCTGGAGGGAATGAGGGGAGTCATCAGCTGGCAGATACTGAATGGAGTAGAGGCCAAAGAGCTGACTTCCTCTATTGCTTTCACCTCCACAGATCTAGCTTCCTTTTTGACCAACAAAAGGCTTTCATCTGCTGTCTTTGAATAATTCTCCTGACTTGGTACTCCAGGCTGATTAACTGGAATAGCACTTTTTGCCCTGGACCTGTTGCGCCTCCAGGGGGCGGCAACCCCATCCCCTCCATCTGATGAGCACCTCTTCTCAGCTGGAGTGGCTGAGGGCTTTGGCAGGACCTTTGGTGGAGGAGGGGGAGGGATGGGTTTAGGCGCAGTGGGAGGAGGGGGCTCAACTGCTGCTTTCTGGCATGAATGTACCTCCTCTGTGAGCAGAGTCTCTTTTCTGTGTGCCTCTGTGAGCTCCTTGTAAAATGGCAAGTCGTACCATTTAGGGATATTATCCGTGGGAAGAATAGATGTGACTGTCTCCTCTTGACCATAAGGGAACTGCTTAAAATCCCTCCATGCTTGGAAAGGGCTGAACTCACTGTGGAGGAAAAGGTTTTTGATGTTAAGTTTCCTGAGTTTGACAGTGGATTTCCCATTTTTGATCTTTGAGGATTTCCGTGAGGCAACATCTTTGCCTGTTTTGTTTGATAAACCATCACCAGAGTGATGTCGATGATGGTTCTTGTAATGTCCATCTGTGAGATTGGTGTGATAATCCGAGGAGAATTCCGATAGCTCTCTTTGGATGCTGCGAAGTGCTGACTTGTCCCACGATTCCCCATTAGAGTCTGTCATACCTCCATTTTTGATCAGCATCCCCTTACAGCTTTCTTCTGTGGCGCTTAATGCCTTAAGGAAAGACGACATATGGGACATATTCTTCTGTTGCTGCTGTTTCCATGGCTGGGTATCAGTTTTCTCACTTTTGTTTTGCCCTTGCTTTTTTGATTCCTTATGAATCTTTTTAAGAGGCTCCCCCACCAAGGGTTTGTGGCAGCTGAAAGGCGAGTATCCACACAAGAACTCGTCATTATAAACTGCGTCATCTCCAACACAGAGACTTCGGAAGGCTCGGTCAGTGAGAGTGCTGACCTCCCGATCGGTCTCATCCATGAACAAGTCACTGAAGCCGTTGGGGAAGCGATGGTGGAGCATGCTCCCCACCCGATGGCTCATGTGTCGCTTTTCCACACAGCTCATGATGTCAACAAGTGTCTTTCTGTCTTCTGCATCACCAGTCTTGCCTCCTTTACAGCTTCTGCAGCTCTGTAGGTCCTTTGGTTTTCTTCCGGCTCAAGTTGACATCAGGCTGTGTTGGGATATGTAAACTTCCTAAAAAACAAGAGTGAAATCAGTGTCAGCATTTAAAGGTTGAGGTTTTAAACTAATCTACTTACTACTTCAACATCCCAGCAATTCATAAACTTGCAAAAAGGTTGTTTGATTGACATGATTACTATAAATGGTTTTGAACTCTGTAGTTGCACTGATGACCTTTATGTACACGACATGTGCCGGCTTCAGCCATGCTGTCACTATGCAGGCAGCAGACAAACACTTCATACCATGCTCTTGCCTATTTTTAACACTGTATGGTGCCTTAAGCTGTGAGCACTAAGCATACTGTTTGTAACTATGCTTTTTCACATTTGATGAAATTGTTGGGTTAATATACAGAGGACTCCTGTGCAAAGCTCTACACAATATTCATGCCTTAAGGTTTACACCACAGAGCGCAGGAAATGCTAGTAAATCATCACATCAGTCACAGTGCGCCTCAGCAGCAGCTGCTCTACTGTAGCTTGCTTTAACTATCTGGGTGAGGTCTTAGAATAGATCATTAACCCATATATATGCCCTGACCTGGGAGCATAGCCACTGGCATATAACTCAGCTCTTCAACTATCCAAACAACCATGGATCTCCTTATAAGCAGATGAGACTGATCGAGACAAATATAAATATAGAACTTCCATGATTTTGTGGTGTATTTGATTGTATGTGCATTAAAATTATAGTATAACATAAATTGATCTTATATATTATAGATTATATTAGTAGTAGCCAAGCGGCCCTCTCACCCTCTGCCCTTATGTTCGCGGTCAAGGAGGATTTGAAGAAAAAAACTGGTAGGCAAAAAAACATCATTATTATTATTATCATTATCATTATCATTATCATTATTATTATTATTATTAAGACTTAAAATTGCTAGAACCTAGTGACTTTACTGTATCTCGAGCCTAACTCACAGAATGCTTTGGCTTTCCTATACAGTTTGGTGGCCAACAATCTCTCAGTCTCCCAGCTCTCATAACCACAGATCAGTTAGCAACCACGGTACTTTCCCAGCATCTGCTTGTGTATTTATACCCAAGGAGTGAGGTACCTTGGTTAACTACTACTGTATAAAGGTACAACTATTGGAATTTAGTTTTGTATTTCACTCAGAGAAGTGTAAATATTACTGTAAATGATGTGACAGTATTTATGTGTAATGATTTTATATCAATAAAATGCCAACAGGTCCTGTGGTCCTTGTGCTATAGGTTTATTTGGACATTAAAGTTAAGACCAAATATAAAACTTGAACTATCTTATATTCTGTCCACTGCCCTTCAGTGCTTTTCCTGTCTTTGTAAACATTGATTTAATAATGCTGCTCCCTCACCTTTGTGATGGGTCTTTCTTGCTGAGTGTAAGGGTCCAAACTAGACTCTGGTGTCAAACACAAATCCTCAATGTAGAATCCAAGAATCCGGTCCTGTACCACCTGCTGATAATTAATTCTAGTTAGTGGTTGTCATTCACGATAAACAAACTTTTCCTGTTGAAGTTGAAGAAACAAACAATACTCACCAAAGTGAGTCAAGCCCTCAGATCCATGCTCAAATGCACTAATGGCTCCTGATAGCGAGCTCAAAAGATACCAAAATAGATGCACAAGTTGGTGTGGCCAAACTGAGCAGCAACACAGTACGCAGCTTGCTAGCTCACATTGGAAGAGCCAGTGGGTGTCGAGTGGCAGGGGCAAGGCAGACCACCAGGATGAAATGGACACTGTCATTGGTTATTTTTGTATCTAAGCAGTGAGGGCTGATAGGTTCCCACATGAACACTCTCTTGAGTGTTAGGCACCTTTGATGACAGAGGGCCTTCAGTTGCAATGTGGGATCAATCAGTTGAATCTCGGTGGAGACAATACAGAGGGGCGGGGAGTACTTACCTGGTTGCCCACACCATTGGCTAACATTTAGCTGCTGACTCATTTTGCCTTTGTCACCCAGGGAAACAAGCACTCTTATATAGCTCATTGCATCATACATCTCCGAATTACCATGACAGTCCCTGAGGGTGCGCTTGGTAGCTGGAGGCAGATGTCTGCTGACTTTGACTGGGCTGGTCTAATTATTGTTTTTCAAGCTCTGTTTACAAGGCCAAGTTGTGGACATGAAGTTGTGTGACTGGGTAGTCTAGTTTTAGGACCGACACAGCTGTTGTTGCTGTGAGATTGTTGACTTGTAGCTCCTTGTGAGTCTTAGGAAGTCAGTGGATGAGGTCACATGCGAAGGATGACCCTGTGCATTCCCTAAATGGAGAAAGTAGAGTGTTTGAGAAATAGTGTTGCTCAACTTGTTTTATATGTCATGAGAGAGCAATTGCCTACTCCCTGTTGCACATCCTGCGTTATGTGCTACTTTTTTCATTACAAGAGTTGTTAGCATGCTCGTTAAACTGTTCTTGAAATATATCTGGTATGATCGCTAAACTTCATGAGGGTGTAGTCTGGAAAAATGAGTCTTAGAAGCACTAAATTAACGTGGAGTCCTCCTTGGTCCCTGCAGCAACTCCATGACTCCATGGCCTCCACATCAGCGGGGCTGTGCTCCATCAAGGTGCCATATTTAAGCCGGTCTATTTCTGTCATGTTGTATATCATAAGGTAACGCTCTGCCTCTCAGCTGACTGCAACTTCCACACTTCAGCTTATCAGTTCAGCTAATCTTGTGCATGAAAGTTAACTTTAGGTAGCAACATGACTTCAGGTTAGACAAATTTCTGCTGAATGGACAGATACTATACACTTACACTATGTCTCAGCCAGAGTGAAAAAAAGTCACTTAAATCTGTTCTCCTTTGATAACCAGTGGATGTAAATATTTTCAAAATTCATATTCAATTAGTGTCTTGTTTTCCAAAACCTAAAATTATTGCACTGTAGATAGACTGTGTAACATGGAAAAAGTTCCAGCATTGTTTTGGACAGATAGACTTACTTGCTGAGCAGTGTGGGAATATCATGTCGTGAGCAGAGATACTATATGTGAAAGCACTTTTCTTTTACTGTCTGCTGTCATGTCTTCCCCAGAATATGGCCTCACATGGGCCTACCGTCCCCTCCTTCCCCTCTCACACCAAACCTCCTCCTCTAGCCTGTTTCTCACCTTTCTCTGTTTGTCTCCAACCCTCCAACAGCAAGTTACACTAATAGCAAGTTAGATTAAGAAATACCTCCAATCTCTCAGCTAACTGCTTCTTCAATCAGTATTGTTTTTCATTAAACTGTTATACAGAAATTGGTGTGTGTGGCTGTGGTGGTTTCGATAGTTGTAGGGAACACGTCCATGCATTCCTGTCATGTGAATATTAGAGTTTGAGTGCACTGAGATAAACAGCTGGCGGTGTTAATTCTGCCAGTCAAACCTCAGTTGATAAACATGTTGAAATTATGGAAATATGGCATTTATGTCTGTTTCATGTATTAATTCAGGGAACATTACAGACTCTTCACTGCTCCCAACAGATCAGATGTTTTCTCAAAGTGTGTTTCCATTACCTCAGTAAAAATTCAGACCAGTAAACAAGACCCAGCGTGAAAGTCTGAGACAAGATCAAAATTTAGACTAGAAAATTTGTGAGCTAGAATAGAGTGGTTGTGTCCAATGGAGGAGCAGGACAGGGTGATCTGAAAAGTGTAAACACATGCTCATGCTTGTGACAGAGCTGTGTGTAAGAATTTAGACATAAATTTAGAGAGTCAGACTTTGTATATTTATCTATATTTTGGCCAAAATAAAACTACAATATATGAACAGAGCAGATTATATCTCCTCTCTGTTCCTCTGTTATCAGTAATACACTAATGTAAACCTAAGATTGTTTGCAAACATTAACAGGTTATAATATAATGAACCAAACATGTTATTGTCCATTACGTTCACAAATTGCTTGACCGACACTTCTGATTGATTTGGCCTGTAAATATTTCAACAAAGAGAAAGAAAAAACAGCTTTAAAAGCAGAACAGACAGCAGACAAGTTGGACAAGTTGGACAACAGACACTGAAGTCCAGTCCTGCAGACACAGGATCCAACTTTTGTTTGTGCCATTATGACTGACACCCACATGTGTTTTGGTCTGGCTCATGTGCCTTCATACCCGCTGAGAACTGGGACAGGCAGGCGGGCGGGGGGCTAACTGGCCTTAAGGAATGACAGGCTAGTAAACCCAGGTATGGGGCAGATCATATACAGTAGAAGATATGAAGATTTAGAAAATCACATCACACGCAAATCAGTGGCTTCTTGATCAGTGGGAAGTTTAGCCTTTTGTGTTACACATCACAGCTAAAACTCCTAAAAACAAATTTCACATTTGACTGTTGTTTCCTGTGAGTGGTAAATTAAAGTGTTAAACAGGTCACTGTCAAAATGAAACCCCTTGAATGTGCAAATATGAAATGCATGTGTAGTGCTAAATTTGTTTTCACCTGACTAAAGGAAACATATTTTTCTGATTTCACAGATATAAAAACTAAAAGCAGCTGAGAATGCAACTCAGGCATGACATATCTGTATCACATAAACAACCATTGTTTGCCTTGTGTGAGGTAAGTGATGACAGAACTGTAACAACTGATATGCTGTGGGGCTGAAACAGCAGGTGGCTGACCAATCAGAACAGTTACCTTAGTCATCATAGCATGGATGAAAGTTATGCATGAAAATCAGCTGCCAAACACACTATCAGCTTCATGATATCCCAAGTCCAAACCCACTGGGTTGGGTCCAGTCTAGTCTGAGTCTGAGTGGAGACCTTGACCTTTGGTATTTTATTGAGGGAAATAGATCTGAGGAGTATCATGTCTGCTGTGGCAACATCTGGCCCACGAATCTTTCCACCTTAAAATCAACGTCAGTAACGCAGATCTAACAATCTTTTCAACAAGTATCAGTGCCAACCACTTAATGCTGCAAGAAACAGTGTGTGTAAATAAAATATATAAGGGAGTCTAGAAGTTCCTAATACAAATAACAGAAACAAACTTATTGCAACACTCCATATAATGAAACCACTGCTGTAACTATAGCCAGTAAATTATTATACTTTCACATTGAACAAGTCAGATAGACGCATAATCTTTTTAATCAGTAAAGTTTTGAAACCCACAAGCTCAGGAAACTGCTCATCGTGAAATCTGAAAAAAGACTCTCAGCACTACAAGAAGTCAGTAACTGCCCTAGAAACAGCAAGAGACATGAAAGCATTTCAGGTGTGTGGGTGTTTGTCAGCTGTCATGAGGGCCGTTCTCCTCACTGGTGAGTACAATAGACATCTGTATACTGTTATTAAATAGAAATTAATGCTTCTGAACTTTACACAATAATGATATAGTATATGGTGACATTTTCAGCCGTTGTACCATATCACAATAATGTTAATGCAGTTTCATTTGTAGTAAAACATGTTTTTATTGCCAATCTTTAAGTCTTATTTTTAATGCCTTGTTTTGGATTTAGAGCCACAGTGAACTGTTAGACTGTCCATGCTCTGCTTGCTGGACGTGGCACATTATGTAAGAGGTCACACTCTGGTCACTGGAAACTTTATCTCCAAACACTCAGGACGCGTTAAGCTGAAATTACCATAGACTGATACATAACAAATAAATCGTCCCATGACTTGTCACAGGTTCAGCACCTGCAACAGCCAACACTGCAGTGATCAAATTCCTGCCTGTGTCCTTCAGCAAGGTACTTAACCTGTTCTTGCCTGGTCCTTGAAGTGAAATGCGTTTTTTTTTTCCTTTTTCTTTTGCCACTACACAAAAAAGTAAAATTAATTCATGCTGAGATAACAGAGCTGCCAGAGGAATGCCACCGTGTAAGCCACCGTGCTTTAAAGTGTAAGATAGCCACATTTGCTGAGCATGTATGCTCTGTTTCAGCAACACCCTGCTCCACTCTCAGTTACAGTCATACCTCACCCCCCACAGTACCACTCCACTGTCTTTTGGCCTCTGAACAGGGGCCACTGAGTGCTCAAGGGTCTCTTGGCAGTCATTCATAACATTGGATGGTTCCTTCCTCTATTTTCACTTGCATGTCTTAAACCTAAAATTCCACTCATGCTGCAGAAGCAGAAATGGTGGATGCTGGGTTTTGAATCACAAAGTGAATCACAAATGACAGCAGCTATTTGCTCTTTTTGTCTGGACCTTGGTATTTCACAAACATATGTGATTTATTCTTACTTAAGCCTGTCTGAGCACTCATACTTCCAATGCCGGGTGGAATGGTTTCTTATTGATCTATCATTATAACTGATAGAAATTGTGGCCAAAACTACCAAAATAAGACGCATGTTGTAAATCACTAGAATATTCCAGTCCCTGCAAAACATTCTTTAATTGTTTAGATTGTTCTCTACCAACCCAAAACTGGCACTAAGCCCAGATTCAAGACCTGTCTGTTTGTTTTCATCCAAAATCTACCATATGGGTGGTATGTGTGGTGTTTTGTTTCTCTCTAAACTCTCTCTATCTCTCTAAGACCACATTTTGACACAGTTGGTCATTTCTGACATGTTTTGTTCTTTATTTTAAAATAAAAGTCTGGCTCCGGTAAGCGAGGTCTAAAATAAGAATGTGAACCATAGGTGTTGACCTATTGGTGCACGCTTGTGTGTGTTGATGTGTGTGTTTTGGAAGACACACATCCTAAAAGCCTCACTTAATTGTTATTTGTGACTTAATGTAAAACATCTGACAATAGATTCTTGTTCTTCTTCACATTGCAAGCGTGCTTTAAAGAATGTGTGTGTGCACTGGTATAAAGCCTCTAACAGTACATCATACTGCATCTTATCTGAGGCAGTAGCCAGAGGTTAACCACTCTTGGCTTGTTGTTGCATGACCTATACCTCCAGTCATAAAAACCAAGATGCCCTTGAGCAAGAGACCTCCTTCTCTACTGCCCCAGCGATGTTTTCAAAGTTACTGCCGGTGTATGACTGAGTGTTGTGCAACAGTTTTTGCACTGAACAGTGCTGTCAATGAGCTCAGTCTTATCTGATGTGAGCAACAACACACTGGTGTTGCATTCTTCCTGTCTGAATAGCCTGTTTCTGTGACCTGAAAATAATAAATTGTGTGTTTCAGAGTGTCTGCTGATGGGCGTGAGAGGAGATGGAGAAGATTCTGAAGAAAAACTAGGTGAGTCAACAGAACATGCACCGAAACACAAAGCTGATTCAACAGTAGATTAAAGGTTATTTCAGATGAGTCACTGATCATAACCTGCACATCATAGTGGTCGCTTCTTGTTAAAACACTCATTCAGCAGTGGTATTTTAGTAATGCCACTGGAAATCCCTTTGTGTTTGTGATAAAAGTCTGTCTAAAGTTTTTACAGCAAAACCGTGAAGGGTTGAATTACAAAAAGGCATCTAATGACTTATCCCCAGCTTATCCAGCTGTTCAGATAGATCTGGTTTTATGTGCCAAGGTTTTTGAGGTTTTTAAATCATCTTGGTATCTGAGAAATCAAAAGATTATTGACCACGAGAAGATCAGTGGTTCCCAACGTTTGGGGGCGAGGTTCATGAGATAATCAGCAGAAGAGGAAAGCAAAACATTTTTATTATTTTACAGACTTTTGTTGACTTTTTCAGCAAATAATTACATAGTTTTACTTTTTTATGAATCTATGAAATATTCAAATAAAACAAGGAGGAAAAAGATTGTATTCTGTGAGAATTGTCACAACCTGGTATGAGGGGGTCTCATGTGGTGAGATGGGTCACAGGTAAGGCTGAATTACCAAGAGAGCAACTGCCCAGAGACCCCAGATGCCCATCAGCCCCAAAAGTGTCAGGTTTATTCCATATTATATCAGTCTATACAGTTTGATTAATCAGAAGTTTGGTAGGAATTTACACCACAGGGTCCTCCACGCTCCATCTTGTGTCCAAGCTCACGTAGAGAGACTCTGTTTCAAAATCTGGTTCTGAAACTTTAATTGTTTAGATTTATATCATAGTTTGCACGTTTAGTTTATATCATTGGTTGTAAAGTTGTGTTTTATCAAAGTGCTTCTCCATTTCTTTCTGTGTCAGGTAGTTATCTCACACAGAAGACCTTGGGCAAGGTCATATATTCCATCGCAGGAGAACTGTAAGGCTGCAATCAATTATTAATTTCATTTTAAATTGATCCGACAGTCATTTTTCTGTAACAACTGATTGATTGTCCACTGAATAAAATGCAAGAATATAGTGAAAAATGCCCATCATTATTCCCCGAAGCCAAAGTTAACCTATTTAAACAACTGAATTTGTCTGACCAACAGTCAATAACACAAAGATAATAACTTTACTACCAAGAAAACTTTAAAATTTCTTTAAGAAAATGAAACTTAAATCATTCATTTTTTCATTTTTCATTTTTCATTTTCTGTCAATTGACTAATCAATTGATCAACTACTCATTCTGGCTCTAGAGTACTGGCTGGCCTCTGGGTTGCTGGGGAAATTTTTAAAAAGTGTCAGGTGTAGTGGGACAATGGTCACAGACTTTGGGAACTACTGGACTAGATGTCACCACAGGCTGCACCAAAAGTAGTTGGTAGTTGTCAAAAGCTGGTATTTGAATTATCTTGTGCAGTCAGAACTTTCCCATTGTTCTACTGTCAGTAGTGTCCTAAGGCTACGTGAATGGCCTTTTCATACTCACTGTTTTGAAATTCTTGCTGGAATCCAGACAACTTTAAAACCACTGGAATGATTTCCAATCAGCTGTGGTTGTAAAGTGAAATTTGTAAGTAGGATGCCTCAGACGAGTTGCCCAGTAGTCCCCCACCCCCCACAAATGATTCCTAGATGTTCCGGATTCAAATTGCAAACACGTGACGCAACTTTATATGCAGAAAGGAGCATGAGACCATGACTGAGACCTTTATCTTCCACAGAGTAAACAAGTTGTGAAACCAAACATCTTCTCTTCCCTCTCTGCCATCCCCCACCCCCCTCCCATACACCCACCCCACACACCAAACACACACACATGTGCTGTTTAGACTATCAGGAGGGCTGAACATGAGCTGGCATTACCCAAACTGATGTTCTCCTCTGTCGCTTGTTTTTCCTCCAGAAATTAAGTATGTTTTGCTCGGAGCTGGGATCGGCCTGTTCTTAGCTGCTGTATTCATTATCATCAAGATCTGCATCATCAGGAAACATGTGCGTGATAACGCCACAGGTGAGGTGATGGACCAGGGGGTCACGTTATAGTCACTTACTATTGTAATTTGTGAACTGTGCAATACATCAACTTGCAAGACATTTCCCAATTCTGTTTCTTATATTTGCCTTGTTAGATTCTTGTAAATTACTCTTTCTTATGCGTAAATAACAGAAAATATGGCACTGTGATTTGCATGTTTCTGTCACCATGTCTCAAATTGTTCTTTTTCATACAGATTATAATACAGACAGTACTACAAAGAGAACCAGAGAGGTAAGACATTAACCTTACAACTTGTTTTGATCATTATACTGACATAATAATTATAATACAATCAACACAAGCAAAAAAACTAATGGGATTTTTTGCCCATTTTTATGTGGCAATCATAGAAGACATGAAGATGAACCCTAAATGTTTTGTAATGACAAAAAAACAAAAATTACTTTTATTTTGTTAATTGAGGGAAACATGTTTGTATCAAAAGGCACTGGTTTCCATAACCTTTATTTACTCTCAACCACAGCCTCGCATGCTCACCTTGAGCAACTTCAGCCAATCAGAGAATCCCGTGGCGACAGAGTCCACTGACATGCAGTGTGAAAGGTCAGACAGAGGGATCTAGAGGACAATGTGAACCCTACAGAGGTGGCATCTGGGTGACAGGTCATGCAGGGGGCCTGTCGTCTCCTCACTTTTAGTTGCACAAACTTCAATATAAAACAGTTTTTACCTCTTGTACTTGTTCCTCAATAACATGTATCATTATCATATGCTTTTTATAACGTACGTCTGAAGAGAATTGTGTTTTTATATGGCTGTGTAGAGTTTGAATATAAAGTTCCAGTCATTTAAGATCCTGAATATGTAGATTTCTGTGCCTTTTTTTTTGCTCTTTCCTTGAAAAACCCAGCTGCTCTACTGACACACTTACTGCACAGGGATTATTCAGCACATTCAGCAGAAAGCTTCAGGACTAACAAGCATTTCATACATTTTCCACAAGGTGGCAACATTTACCTTAAAGAAAGAGAAACTAGAGGAGCATTTATAATGATTCTTTGTACTTTCATTACTTGTATTCAGAACTTAAACATGTATCACTGATTGACAGTTAATCACAATGAGCCCCTGTTTCAAAGGTCAACCTATCCACCAACTTTGTACACAGTTTTTGTTAACTTTTTAAGATGCATTGCTAACATGCTAATTTTGCTGTTGGAGCTAAAACAAAGAAAATCATTCATTCTGAAGATGGGACGTGAGATCTAACATCTATAAATGTAAGAACTGTGTGTGAATGATTTAAAAAAAAAAGTCAATTTAGCAGCTGTTCTGGAGCTTTTGATCACATGACCATCAGCAGATGAAGTTTGTCAAGTTTTCACAGAAGTGTAATTAGTTGTAATTTATGCAGTCATTATTTTTGTGAGCTCAACATATTATTAGACCAGTGTCCTGTAATTTATTGTATTTTTACAGTTACTGCAAACACACGTAGCTCTCAGGCTGGAGAGTTTTGGCGCCGTTCCACCTCCGTACCATATGATCTGTATCATCCTAATTAGGAGTCTGAGTGCTCTGCCAAGTTTCTTAGACTACCTCCTCCAGACCAGAGATGGATAATGAAGAACCAATAAAAACTGTCTCTGCTGGTAACTCTATATGCCAACACAGAATAATAACTAATAATAATAAACAGATGTACTCAATGTTTAAGTTACTGTTTACAGCACAGTCACTGGATTTATGCAGGTCATGCAACTTAAAAATACATTTTTTGTGTCTTTTTTTGTCTGATGTACAACATTAAGGAACAAACTGTTTGTAGAAACGATAATAAGCAGGAAAAACGCATGAGCAAGGACTTAGAGCCCTAATTCAGGTAAATCCGACACCACATTTTGCACTGAATGCTGTAGGATATAGCGCTTTAGCAAAGTGGGGACTTCTTTGTGAGGGGATCAGCTCCATTTGTCAGGCTGTCGCCAGACTAGGAGCACTTACAAGGCCCCGCAAGCAGTCTCTGCTATTATCTGTAAATCAGAAGTGTCCCAGATCTCTAAAGTGCTGCTCTCTAAGGTTTGATAAAAGCCAGAAAAGTGTCCCAAAAAACCCAGAGCTGACAGACTGCTGCACAAAGATTCACTGTGGGATCCTGTTTCGCGAGACAAGAGATGATGGGAGAGGAACCACATCAGTTTAGCACAAGGAAATTCTGGGACAATGAAGATGACTACCTTTAAATGCAAAATGAATCTATATAAAATGTTATTTTCCATCATTTTGTTTGCCACAGATATGCCCACACACAAACACGAACTGCAAACCCCCACCCCTCCCCTGTGTCGGCATGTGTGTGTGTGTTCCAAAATAAAAGCCCTGACTGGGGTCTGCGCCTGCTGTCCTCCACAGCTGGAAGTGGGATTTGCCCGGCGTCAATCTCAGCAACGCACTCCTCCCTCCCCTCCATCCTGCACAGGAAATTACATTTCCCACTCACTGGCCAGAACCAGAGGTGTGTGTACGCGTATGTGTGTGTGTCCTCGCACATGCTCACCTGTCTGTTTCTGTCTGCTCAGCGTGCATGTGCACATGCTGGTGTGTGCGCACATGAGTCTGCCAAATGTGTTTTCACTGTGTGTGACAGGAGGGGGGAGGGGCAGAGGGAGGTTCTGAGTAGAAACAGAGTGTCCAATGTTTCATATTACACTCCTCAGCTAGGAGGGAAAAAGAGAAGAAGAAGAGGAGGAGGAGGAAACCTGGGGCTTCTTTTCTTCAGAGGCATTTAACTGAGAGTTTATGGAGGCTCACGGCTGTGGAAAATGAAGATCTCCTCTGTGGTCTTCGCTCTCCTGACTCGAGCACTGTTTGGAGGTAGGAAAAGTTTGTTTTGCTTCATACCAGACTGGATGTGGTAGAGACAAAACAGTGTCCACTACCTGTCAGAGACGCTTTGCAGAAAACATCTGAGAATCAGGGAGGATGTTGGGGTGCTGGGTGAGGAGAGATGGAGAAAAACATTTTTTTCTAGATAAGATCCTTTGTTTTTTAACTGCTGTAAAACTTCTATACGATCTTTCCAGTTACTGCTAAAACAAATGTACTTCCAAGAGATTGTAGGGTGTGTTGGCAAGAAAATAAGTTTTTCAAACTTGCAAATGTTTGCAGAGATGAGAGGGGATTCCAGAGTGAAAATTGGTGGTTTTCCTGTGAGTGTTTGAATGTAAAACAGAGCTTTCAGTCTCACCTCTGCATTTATTTACAGTGATCTCAGTGATCTGCGGTCAAAACAGATTATTAAATGTAACAGTTTAGAGTTTAAAATCACATTTCAACAGCAAAAACATTTTTTAACCTCTCAACTATATTTTCCAAAAGCAAATGAAAGACAAAAACTGTAAACAAGGCAGTAATTTTGATTACGTGCTGCACTCAAAGCATCTGACTTGTGTGACAGTAAGAATGCTTGCGTGTCGTGCAAAGTGTGGGATGTGAAAATGCCCAGCAATGGAAAAAAGGATGTGTGATATGTTGTCATGCAACACATGCAGCAATAAAGTTCATTCCTCAATATTCATCCCACGTATGTCGTCACGTTCCAAAAACAACACGGCTGTCAGTGTGAGAGTGAAGAGGACTGTTGAGCAACAACACTCACTGTGAGTCCTGGACTGTATGGATCTCAGATGTAGCTTCCACTTGTGGAACAAACCTTCAGTGCATTTGTTAATTGGAAAGGGAATGAAAACAGCTTCCATCCCCTGTGTTAATACAGATCTTGTGCTGCTTTTAGATAAAACTTTTCCTTATGTTTGTGTTGTTTTCCCCTCACATCTGACACAGCAACCTTTAATAATTAATCTAAACTCCATAGATATGCAGTGAATCACCAACCTTTAACATTTTCTAAAAAGGAATCCACGGTATATAGAATATTCTGTCCAAATTTTAGTTCGTAATTTTGAGCGACAATTTTTTTTTACAGTGTAGCCAAACATCTGTAGCATGAACCAAACAACTGTAAGAGAGAAAACAGCTTGAATGTGTGAGGCGAGGTGCTGAAGTTCTGTAAAAAAGGAAAGAGTAGAGAAGCTGTGGTATCTAGCGTGCAGTCAAAACAAGTGTAAGAAACATGGCTTGATAGTCACATGAGTTTTGTTAAGAAATAATACCAAAATTCTTGATACTGCATGCTGTAGGTAGATACACTTTCTAAAATAATTCTCTAAAACTTGCTTCTCCAGATTTGTGTTTGGCCATCAACGTCACCATCACCCCATCCCCCTTCACAGTGGCCCAGGAGGGTCAAAATATCACTCTGTCCTGTGTTGTGTCCCAGCGGCGCAGAAATACCGCTTTACCGGTGGTGAAATGGACCTTCCTACCAGCGGGCACAGACCGGCTGGAGGACGAGCTCCTAATCGCCCGCGTCAACATGAGGAAGGCCCGTTTCTATGGCAATTACACCAAGAGCTTCCCATGGCCCAAACTGAAGCTGACGGTGGTGAAGCAGGGGAAGATCTTTGACCTACTCATCTTGAATGTCTCAGAGGGGGACCGGGGGCTCTACATGTGCCGAGTGCAGGAGTTTAAAAAGCACCAGGACCGCTGGAAGGCCTCATCCAACTCCACTGCTGCTACAGAGCTCAGAGGTGAGAGCTGGATTTATTATTCAGCTTTTTCCTGTCATTCCCTTAACACTGAAAGATTTGCCAAGTACGGATACTCTATGAGCATCACCTTGCTTGACATTTGTTAAGTTGCTCACAAGTGGTTTAAGAGCACCTTAGAGCGGTCAGTTCGAAGATTATGTCCACAATCAAGCCAGCGCAAAAAAAAAAAAAAAAAAAATGGTGTTTCATAAAAGGATGCTCCAACCAAAGTCATACTTGAAAGGTAGCTGTAAACAGCTTTTAGCTTGCTAAAGACAAGGACATGGGCACTCCAATCTGCACAGACACATGGCAATAATTGAAGATGGCTCTGATGAACACTTTTATCAACTCAGATCTTCTCTCATCTGCACTGTGAAGGTAGGACAGTGAGAAAACACTGTTTAAAGAGATTTTAGTAGGAAAATTAACCAGAAACACTAAAAGTGAAGGGAACACACAAAGAAATGTCTGTTTTAAATTAGTGGGGTTATGAATTGACAGAACTAAAACTGAGGCCTTGAGCCAAAAGAAGTTGGGAACCAGTGCATTAGGCAGCCACCATTAATTCTTGGTAGAAGACACCCGTAGCTGCAGCCCAGTTTCTCACAGAATGACATCACCGGCTTTAATAGTGCAGCTCGGAGACTTAACAACTATTTCTGAAACCACAACAGAGGCAATGACAAATGCTTTTTTGATAATAGTACGACTGCAGATAGTTTTCAACAGATGCCAGGTTGGTCAACAGAGATATTCCATGGCCAGCAGCAGAAAAGTGTGGCTGTTAGTGAGCAGCTCCCAGCTGTGGACACATCTAACTGTTTGAGGTTTGAAAAAGGTCGCAGATGCCCTGTTAAATATCTGTCAGCCAGTAAGGACTCATGCAATGACTGAACTTAACCTAAAGGCTTGAGGCTTACCATCCCTTTGTACCATCACGTTTGGTGGCAATTCTGTTAATTATCCCCAAAATAAAACACTGTTCAAGTCAAAATCGTGTAGGTAAAATTAAAATGTGCAAACGTCCGCTGCAGATAGAAGAAAAAGGGAAGCAGCTCTGTGTCTCCTGTAGTTGCAGTTTTTCTGACCACAACTGGATGATGTAATTCATCTGTCTGAAGCGTTGGTGAAGTTGGTTCACTGAGAAAAAACGCACTATCCTGCTTTTGATTTTGGAAGGGAAATGTCAATGGTTAGGAACAAGCCTGAAGATAAAAGGATCCTCCAGTGCATCGAGTTGCGGCTTTGACTGAGAAGATGATCTTGGAGAAAGAGCAGAGAGTGTGAGGTTTCAGCGCCGCCGCTGGCATAAGAGACGTTCGCTCAACGGAACGGATGACACATCCACTGGTACCAGATACTGGACAGAGATCTCTTCACTTTCATAATACCAGAACCAGACTTTAAAAGCTTTATCATTTTTCTCTCCTCGCTGAGACATTTCATTTGTAGCTGACGACCATTGATGTGTCGGTTGAAATGACAGATTTTATTAGCTGCAGCTAGCTAATACTAATATTAGCCTCATGGGGTGGATGACGATGTTATCTCTGTTGATGGTCCATGTAGAAGAAAATAATAATAATAATAATAAATAGGGAAAAGCTAGTCAGTCCTGTTATTCTAAGTATGATAAGGACTAGTGTAAGATCAGGCTGCTAATTCATGATAACATATCCCCGTTTAGCTTCTTGACCTTACGTATCTGTTCATACTTTCATACTTTTCATTTCCATTTAGAATGGGGACCATGAGTTTGTAATGCAAATGTAATGCTATCTTGGGTTTCACTGACAGGGGATCCTAAAGTGTATCCTAAAGTGTAAATGTCCTCAAATCCATTAAAGAGTAGGACAAAGCTGCTAACGTTAGCTTACACAGTGGATGTGCTAAAAATGAGGATTTTTTAAATAAACATAACCTGTAACTCCAATAACTAATGTAGTTACCTAATGATGGCTTTGGAAATGACATTTGGTTACTACTGGGTTAGTAAACGAGTCAAGCATACTCACATGTGTAGTTTAGTGCAGATAAACACAGTTTAATCCGTTTCTTACATGAGCAAGTGCATTTTTAGTTTTGGAGAGGCTAGAAATCTAACTATGCACGGTATACTGTTAAGATATGAATAGACTGCACAATTTGACTGAGGGGGTTTTAGCAAATGATCAGTGGCTTTACCCTGTGTCTGCATATTGCTGCTTTTTATCTTGAGTGAGTCTGAATCTTTAAATTTATTGCTGTAGTACTGTTAGTGTTCCTCTCCACTTTGAACAACAGTAGACGTTGCTAACCACATTTTCCATGGAAGCGTTCCTACAGGCTGTGACTTTCGGGGTGTCCACAGCCAAGTCTGGGCTCAGGCAGACACACAGTCCCTACCGAGAGCTGTTGACATTGGCCCTGACGAGGAGTTTCCCTCCCCAAAGTAGAACAGGGTGAGAATCCAGAGAGACTCAGCAGAACTGCAACAAGAGATAGTTGTGCTGGGGAAGGTAAAGTTTGAATGTTTGTGTGCAGTGACAGTCGAGTGGGCAGCTGGCTCGTGTCTGGCTCTCAAACTTTAGTGGTCAAGGATGTGGAGAGCTATTTTCATCCAAGGAAGTGCCGGCCCATTATGGTTTCAGTGATAATAATAAAAAACCCTACCGCGACATTTTTGGATGAATACTGCAATTATGACACGAATGGCAATAGATGTAGAAAATAAAACTACATCATTTATTACACAGTCAAGGTGACAAGAAGCAAAGCCAGACGTTTAGGATGAGACCAAAATAAGTCCCTTGTTCAGTGGTGATGCAATGATCCAGTTAAAATCAGTGTAAAATCAACATTTTGACCCTTAAGTCGAAATCAGAGGCCAAGACATCCTGACTTTTAGTCAAGCATCAAAAAACGCTTGATCCTACATTTGTATTTTCTCTAAATGTCCACACCAACGGTTGACAGCTATGATAAACATCAGCTACAAAGGGGTTAAAGCCCCTGTGGGACCATTGCTCTTGGTCCCCACTTCAAATGAGACAGCAGATGGCTGAGACTTCACAAATATGTGTGTGTGTGTGTGTGTGTGTGTGTGTGTGTGTGTGTGTGTGTGTGTGTGTGTGTGTGATGGAATTCTTGTGGTCGGATAACATTAGGCGACCAGGTGTTTCCACAATCTGTCTGACACAAAACTCTGATTACTTACTACTGCTATAATAAACACTTCCAGAAAGGTCAGAGGGTTTGGTAGCAAAACTGAGGGCAGAGCCCAGTGTGGATACAGCCTCCTCTTGGCATAAACAAACCCAACCTTTACGTATTTCTATAACGCATGTGGGTGACTGCAAGTTGACAAGTGTGTTTCTTAGATGTACACAGCGTACGGATGTGGCATGGGTTTAATTATAGTAAGAACACTGACCTCTGGATACCCTATTGGCAGCTCCAGAAGGAAAAATGAAAATCAGAAATATCACAATTCTGAGGCCACACACATCTCTTAGGAGCTTTTTCTGTAAGAGAAACTGGCATAAAAAAGGAGGACATATGAAAAAGAAACAAATAAACCCAGGCTATGTTTATGTCCATAAAAGAGACACAGTGAACAAGGGTACAGAGAGATGCTAATTCTTAGAAGAAAAGATGCAGAGACACAACAGGAAGTTAAAGGGTGGATTATTTGACGCTTTGTCAAGACACACAACACCACTGTGTACTTACATTCATCTCCAGTCATTTATAATACAGTAAATTAGAGCATTGACTGACTCAGTGGATAAAGAAGACACAGAGGATCATTATTCACTCCAGTCCACGTCTGTGTATTGATGTTTACAGGGTTTGTTGGGGCACAAAAATAGCCACAATTCTGAAATACAGTCAGCAACTGAATGCAACTCTGTGGATGTGATGAACAAAAAGTAGTCTGTTGAATGTTTCCACTTAGTCAGATGCAGTCTTCTGCCATTCAAAAGTTGCTGTAAAAAGAAGACATTTTGTAGATGAGGATAAAAGGCAGTTTTATGGCACACAGTGTCCAATTTCTGATTATTCCAACATGTACAGCTGCCTCACTGACAGAGCTGCACAGAACCTGAGGCAAAAACACCACATAAACGTCATAGATGTTATCAAGATTTATGCTGTGAATAAATTTACTGTGAAGGAAGGGTAGGGCTTTAAATTAAGTCATCTGCCAGTTGAAACAAATGGAGAAAGTCTGTTTTAAATGACCGGCTGAGACTACAGTGTTTTGATTTATTTGCTGTAGTTTTACCACAGATACGATTGTCTCTTCTATACATCAACGGTTTTAGCATTTTCACAAGCAAGAAGATTACAACACCGATGTTATGTATATGAAATATACCATTCACACAAGCTTTGCAAATAACATAACTGGTTCACATTATCTAAAAAAACTTCAGTTCTATGAAAATGGTTGATAACATCAGTATAAGAGTGAAAATAATTAAACTGAATGCAAACAACACTGCTTAGTGCATTTTATTTTCTAAACTGGCACCGCTAAACATATTGCTTAGTGAACTGGTGAAAGATGTTGTGTATGAGGGTGCCCTGTTATTTCAGGTCTTGCACAGTGAAATTTAGCCTTAATAAATGTTACCCTATAACAAAATGAGTAGTTTGACTGTAGAGGTACATGCATGATGCAGCATTTTGCAGAAAATACTTTCTAGACTTCTTTCTCAGACCTGCTGGCTTAGCTATCAACATCCCACAGCTTTATGTGAGTTGGCCTGGGCTTTAAATCTAAGCTCATTTTTTCCCCTCCCGTTGAAAGTTGTGGCCAGGAGTTCATCCTGAGTGTTCGATTAGATTCTTATCTTTCAGTGTGCATCCACTTTTTTATTATTTCCCCCAAACTAGCAGAAAATACCTTCTCCTCCTTTCATTTACCTACAGATAAAGGTCTCTTTTTGTGTGTGTGCAGATGAAGTGTGTGTTTGGATTATCTGAGGTATGCTTGCTGGTTTGTCAGTCAGTCAGTCAGCACACAAGAGCAGCCAGTCTGCCTATGGGAAAGTTTCCAGCCGGCATGGTGGTGAGCCTGTTCGTCGTCAGCTGCTGGTGGTTTGGGGTATTTCAAGATGCCCCGGTGGGTGTCACTTCACGAGCTTCCTGCCACCAGCTCAGCAAGAGTACAGTGGTGTTAAGACGACTGCGGTCAGATGGGGTGGAGAAATGAGTGAGTGTGTGGGGTGAGACTTCACTTTGAGTATGGGAAATACACTCTCAGTCATTTTAGATACAAGCAGCCTATAGCTGGGATTCTCATTACAGATTTAGGCTGCATTCACAGGCCTTTGATCCCCCACTGGTGCTCATAATTGATTTTTTGGGCATAACTGCTCTTTACTGGGATGTACAGTGAGCCATATCTTATCTAAGATATAGTAATTCTGAAAAGCCAATTTAAGCCACATTCAATTTAATAAGCTTCTCCTCATTCTTGTAACTTGTATTAAGTTTTGTTTAAATCTGCTGTTCAATAATCCCTCCCCATGTAGTAATCATCCAGTCAAGCTTAGCAACCATAACAAGTCACAGCAGATGTGTCATATGGTTTCTCACTGTACTGTAGGACTAATTACCTTTACCCTAAATACAGTACAAAAGCAATCCTTCTCACCATCAGTTGGTGAAGATCTTTTGGCTGTAAACTTTATCTTAAGTCTGGATTCTGGGTTATTAAATATCATGAATGTAGCTATCAAATGCATATTTAAGACCCTTTGCAGGCTTATGAGCAGCTATTAAAATAAAAAGGTGAACCAGGAAAGGAGCAAGCTACAGCTCATAAAGTCATGACAAAGTGATTTAAATCTGCCATAGAAAAGTCACCAACTGAAAATGAGTAGTCTTGAGGCAAAAGTCGAGTGATTTTTGCCACAGGGTTACAGCATGTGAATGGTGGCCTAATGGTTAAGGTGCTTCTCTTGCACGTTTTGCAGTTTGATTCCTAGCTGGGGACCACTGTTGCATTTTTCACCTCTCACATTTTTCTAAGAAACATAAAATGACTTTGATTGTACAAGTGGTATATTAGCCACAATCATTGTAAACTGCATAAGCTCAGTGCTAGTTTAACAGGTGAAGCAACTAACATAACTAATATAGGCAGGGCTTAGCAACTGAGGCATCCTCAAGAATGTAAATTAGACCAGCTATTTGTTTTTCCAGTGTTGTTTTATGTTGTTCTTCTCCATAAATCTTTATTTACTGTCATGGCAAACGGGGGAAACTCAACGGCCGGTAAATCAAACAGACAAGGATCTGAATGTTCCTGGCAGCCTTTTAATGTTGTTGGCGTCACAACAACATGAACAACATGAAAAAGCATGTCCCCTGACATGGGACATTCTCAGCCACTGTGTGGACACAGCCAAAATGGGCACAGACTGCCCTCTTTTACCACAACAGTTTGTTATGAAGGTGAAGGAGCTATATTGTGGATGAGTTATTTATCCTGTTCCTCAAGTTAAGGTTAGGATTGAGCCCTTTGGACAGTGAATCTGAGACAGGATCAGGCAGGGAGGAGACCCACCTCGGCTAGCTGTCTTCCTAGACTTCGCTTTATTTAAACTTTAGCCGGTGTGTAATCAGGCAGCAGGGAAGCCACAGAGATGACTGCAGACTTTACATGTTTCTCTTCTCTCTTTCTTTCTCTGTGCAGTGCATGTCCTACCGGCCACCAAGGCCAAAGAAAGCTTGTGGAGCTTGTTTGAAGGTAAGTCGTCGTATTTTTAGTGCGTCTGAGTGTGTTAGTGTATGTGTGTGTTTGTGGTGGACTGGCACTGTATCGTCCTTGGCAGGCAAAAATAACTCAGCCCAAAGAATATACTACAGCGCCTTAAATAGCTCAGCATTTCATGTACTCATTTTTTTCCTTCAGATTTTTGTGTGCAGTGAAGCAGCGGCACGAGGCTGCTGTGCTGGTGGACTAATGTGTGTGTGTACATGTGTGTGTGTTTCAGATGTGTACCTGTGTGCAGTGCTGATCTGCTCAGTGGGCCTGTTGTGCATGTGCATGTTCACGGTGACGGTAACCTGCCAGTACATACAGAGGAAGCAGAGGTTAAAAGGTTAGCGGCAAAATCAAGATCACTCCCCACTGATAATCATCGCCTGTGCACCACTTGTCACGTTTCTAAATGTGTCATATCTTTGCAGATAATTACCACCTCGTTAAAAGTCCTCAGAACAGGTAAGATTTTAGGGCAATGCAGCTTCACACTTAAATAAAATTCTTTTTGAAATTCTTAATAACCAAGCAATCAGATGTTCTTTACCGCACTGAACCTCTTGTAATCTGTTTTCACTTTAGCTCAGGAGAGACAGTTACCAGTGTGGCTAGTGTGTCTCCTGCTCTGCCTCAGAAGGAGAGGAGGTACAGGAAGAAAAGGAGCAGAGACTACCAAGAGGAGATACCACCAGAGATACCAGCCAAAGGTAAAGTCTTCTGTGGTCTTAAACATGTTGCAAAAGGTAAAAGATATTCTCAAAAGAAAGCAGATTATAATTACTCTAACATGTAATTACTTGTATTTATATTTTACTTATTTTCCATAAAGAACACCAGCAGAAACAGCATCGGTCCAAACTGAGGTTTACACTTGGTTCATTTTGTTCTGTGTGGCTTTCCAAACATGAAGACACGCTGGCATTAGAGGTCGACATCCACCGCTTCCACATATAAACTCTGAAGTTATGGGGATGTTTCCTGAAGTTGACTGGGAAAACTTTCTCACCCCTAACAAACCACAGCTCAGTCACACCAAGTCCACTTCTTAATTAGCATGTGGAGTGTAATGTATCATCATTTTTAACTTTTTTTTTAAGTCATAGGGAGTTCATTACCATCCTAATGGTCATCATATTATAGTAGATGTGCCAAATCACTGCCAATGTTTTAAAATTCAAGTGGGAACCGTGCTGACAAACACAGGACAACTGATGCCAGGTTTTTTAAATAAACTTCCTGTAGAGACAATATTGACATACTATCACCATAAAAAGTCTTAAGTCTTGTGTTAAAAAAAAAAGTTCATACCCCTGTAAAAAGGCAAACACTTCTTACACATCATTGTATGGATGTGTATTTCCCAAAATGTCCAACTATTCCGTTTAGTTTCAGGCCATAAAACCGAAACAATGACCTAAAAGATGCCAAAACGCTGTAACAGCTGAGAGGAACTACAAGTTTGGGTGATAATTCTTTGTGAGCTCATCTATGGAGGCGACCCCTCTCATATGACACATAGTTTTCCAGGGCCAATATAAAAATACATGTCCTATTATCCTCACAATTGTCTGGCTAAAGATCATGTGAAGGAGGGGAGCATCTGTTAAGTTTGTGGTTGTGATGGAGAGGTCTGGTTCTTGTTGTACACATAAATATATACATTATATTTGCTAAACACATCTCTGCAAAACCACTAACTTTTGTTTTGTCCCCGCAGCTCCCATTGGAGACAAAACAAGGAAACCCAAACTTTTAAAACCACAGCCAAGGAAAGTTGTGTTGGTGAGCACCATCCATTCCTTTCTTTCATTGTCAAGTTATCAGGAACCTACCCAGTAACCCTTTTGCCTCTTCTCATGGTTCTGTAACTTAAATGTATGTGTAGTTTATTCCACTTTGGAGAAACCCTTTCTAGTAGTACACATACATTTGTACCTTTGGCTTAAAACGCATTATACTGTACCTAGCAAGGCATTCATAGTGAGCGTGCCATTGTTGTTGTCTAAAATATACTGAAGAGCAGCCAATATGTGACAGGAATGCCTGCTGGCAAAAATACCAGACAGTGTCATAAAATGTGCCACAAAACCCAGGTTTAATTTTCATAATTGTCACTGGAATAAAGTGGCTCAGTGGCAACTTGGCATTTTAATGGCACCAAATTCTAAATGAAGTAATTGAATTTTGGCAGCCTCAGCCCAGAAATCCTGTAAGGTGACGCCTGCACGCATCCTGCTCACATTTACCAAACCAAAGCTGTAAATAAGAAGAAAACCAAAGAGAGTTTAGAAGTTTCGAAGTGTTCTTGTCAGTATTCATATCTGACAGTGCAATGTCATTTGAGCAAACAGGGTAAATCTACAGCATCGTCTGTCCTATAATTAACTTAATGGAGCTCTGCATAAAAATCTATCCCAACCTTCCTTGTCTTTTTCTCACCACCAATACCACTTCCCTCCCTTCCCACTTCCCATTCCCCTTCACCTCCATCATTATTTTGCTCTTCTCTCCCTCTCCTCTGTCTCCACATCTCTAGCCGAGGATAGTGGAGGAGAATCTGACCTACGCGGAGTTGGATCTGGTGAAACCAATTCCAGAAACCAAGGCGTCACGTAGCGGCACTGTGTACGCTCAGATACTGTTCGGAGAGCAGCAGTTATGAGAGAAACACACACACAAAAACACACCACTAGTAATCGTGTCTTATGTAAAAAGTGTTGTCTATTTATAGTCTGTATTGTTTTGTATTCAGATGAATTGTGAAGGACAAAATGTGTAACATCTCAAAAGTATAACACAATTGTAGATATAATTTTATATGAACTTTGATATAACTTTCTTTTATGTGAGACCAAAGTGCAAAAGGGAAATGTTTTATATACTGGTGGTATTTTTCTTTTTTGCACGCATGTTTGAATCCTGTGTAGCTCAAACTGGGAACACAACAGAAGACTACAGTGCTGATTTACATCAGATTTATCCATCATCACAGTCAAAAGGCTAATCTGAGCCTCTCTGATTATATTTAACATGCTTTAGTCAATATTTGCAACGTGATGTCAACAGATTAAAGCCCTGTGATGTATCACAGCCAATGAATGTCAAGTTTCTTCTGGGGTGAGGTGATACCAGTGATACAAGTGTTGATACCACTTTCATGTCTGTGTGTGAAGTATGGAGCTGAAGCCAGGCGGTAATTAGCTTAGCTTAGCATAAAGAGTGGAAGCATAGGAAAACAGCTAGCCTGCCTGTAGCTGTGGTGTTGATAGTGTTTTTGAAGACGGGAGGCAATTAGCCTAGCTCAGGAGAGAAAACAGCTACTTTGGTTTTCTCTCCTGAGCTAAGCTAATTGCCTCCCATCTTTAGCTTCATACTTAATGTACATACATCAGAGAGGTATCAAGGTATCTACCCTATCATCCAAAAAGTGGAACTATTCCTTTAAATTCCTAAGTGCACATTACTCAGGATGCTGGCATTTTAATAAATTTACATGAAGGCTCTAAAATATCATTTTGTTTGTTGCGCTTCATATAATGATATAGCAACATTCTGGTTCCTGTGATATCCTCTGTCGCATTTCTTTAACACAGTGAATTGTGGGAAACCCCATTAAGAGTGAGCAGATTTATGAACAAGAGACTAAATAAATTAGAGACATCCGTTGTTGTGAATGTGAACCACTGCATTTTCAAATGTGATTTACTTCTAGTGTGTTCCCAGCATTATCTGCCTCACAACATCTGTGTTCAGTCTGTTTTTGTGTGTCAGGCTGCAGTTTATAATGACCACAACTCCACAGAGTTGATATTAAAGTAGCGATTAGCCCCCCGACCTCCCCCTCACAGGCTAGTATGTGAGACTATGCAAGCCCTTTCATCTGGTGCCAACATCAACTTAACAGGCTGTTAGTGACACATACATATATATATATATATATATATATACATACATGCAAGGGTGAGGCTCAACACTCCTCTAGGCTCACACACAAAGGCTCATATTGCAAATCCAAAAAGCTGCAAACAATTGTGACACCTGATCCACAAACAGGGACAAAGTAAGACCTGTGTTTGGACTATTCCACATTTATGTAAGTCACAGTTTATTTAAAATCTTAAGGCGATTTTGTTGCTTGAGATGAGATAAGAGCCAGAGGCCATATAGGCTGTAATCCAACATACCTTTGCTACGGTCTCCTTGCTTTCTCACTTTCCATGAATCTGAGCGTGAAAGTGCTTAGGACTCTTTTTCCATTTAATGATCCTCTGGATTCAGCCATGGAAAAAGCAAAGGAGAGTTTTTTAAACAGTGAACTTGAAACCCAGACACAAAGGCACCGGATCCCTCCCTTCCCCCAAGACTTCCACTATCTTATGTGGAGTTACCCATGCAGATGGAGCCCTACCAGTGAAGAAGTCGCACTTCCTTCAGCATTCTTGCCTAAGTCCCTCTGAAATCCATCTTCAAGTGGTGTTTTGCCCTGTTTTCAGTTGTCAAACATCAGCTAAACTAGCAAATAACTGGTAGTTTGAGAGAGTATGCAGTCACTCAAGTAAAATAATTTGACTCCTTTGCAGAGCATTTAAGAATGAACTTGAATATGTGGTATTTACTTCAGAGTTACTTAACCAATTTCTAAGAAAGTATGTATCAACTACGGTTAGCTCACAGCTAATCTGCACATAAAATTCAGTGGATCTGTCTTTTGGTTCTGTCTCCTGTCACCTAAAAGACAGATTATCTCTGTCTGTTTGATGAAGAGATGGATGATTGTAGCCTCAATCAGTCGCTGTAGCACAAAAGCTGACTAACAGCCTGTCACTTGAAAAAGCCCAACAAATGCAATACAAGACAAAGTTTTCCATCTGTCACTGCAAATTTATAACAAAATCACAGCAAGCTTGCAGTTTTTGCCTTTCGACATTTTTTCTTCCCCTCACTGTGTATATCATATGCCTCTGTTGACCTCTGCATCTGTTAGCATTCCAATTTTCCATTGTTGTCCTCCTCAGTGTGCATTATCCCTATGTAAAATGACTGAAAGTGACCTTTCAGTGGTGGGTAGGAGTGTCTTAAAAATGCCCTTAAACTGTGAAATGTAAAGTTTCTTCCAGACCACACTGTCCTTAATGGGAGTCCACTAACTAGAACCATGTGTGTGAACGGTGCCTCTGCTCTCTTGTTCTCTCTTTCCCCCCTCTCTCTCTCTCTCTCTGCCCACCACTGACCTCTGCATTCATCAACATTCCCACATTTCTGCTCTTGTTCATTTTGTACATTTCAGTAAGTGAAATAAATATGCTGTAAAAGTGGATGTAAGCAGCATGCTGCCAGAAAGCTGTTCCTAGCCATGCTAGCCGCGTGGTTCTTTGGCTGAAAATATTCCATTGCTGTGGTCCAGGCTGAAATATAGTGTATATATATATTACAGTAACATAGCTGGGCTCCTACCTACTTGTCCTATGCCCTATTAACTCCATGAAAGAAGTGTATATA
>JBBMJY010000014.1:4638722-4661230 GCA_037833715.1 Toxotes lorentzi
TTCGTTGTACTTTTGTACAAAGTATGATTGTGCAATGACAATAAAGATTTATCTTATCTTATCTTATCTTATCTTATTTTCTTAAAGAGATTATCATATTTAATTAACCCTTTCAGAGAAACAAAGAACCAGAATCTAATATTTCCTTCTTTTTGTTTTTTTTTTTTTTTTTTTTTGTTCTCATCAGATTTTCTGAGCATCTTTGAACCTTCCTTGGAAACCTTCCTCTGAACTAGATCAAAATGCTTCATGGACCAGCAGGGTAAGTCTCACTGCTTTTTTTAGACAACTGGCAACCCTGAGTCTGTTCAGGAAAATCATATCCACCATTGCCATATACAGCTGGTGAGCAACACTGACACACTGTCATATCATTTTTATTTAAAAGAGAAAGATCCTAGAAACAGTTGCTAATTTTTTTAATTACTTCCAAGTACAGACACCAGAGGAACAAAGACCATACAACAGTTGCCTGGGAACAAATGTAAACAAATGCCATGTTTGGTCAAGTGAGTCCAGGTTTGATGTAGAGCACTGTCCTCAGGCTGGAGAGGGAGACAGGCAAGAGACACAGAATCTGGACTCTTAATCCTCCTTTTTCTTGGTATTCAGTGCACTGGTTTTAAGAAGCAAACTTATTAATGCTGGTAAGGGAAAAGATTTCTAGATAAGAGAAAATATTAAAAAATGTATTTATTTTGATACTTTCAAACAGTACTGTTCACTGAGTGTAAATACACTCGAGTAAAGCCCCTGCAGAGTGTTAGTGAATCTGCTCTGTCATGGAACAATGGGTGATAATGTTATGCATATTTTATCTGGGGAGAAAGGTAAAACTCGACTTTGTCTACTGTTACAGCTGGTTGGTCTGTGTTAGGTAACGTAATCTTGTAGACGAATCCAGCTGTCAGCTCCTCTGTCACAGCACAGTGCTGAACACTGTTAACTACAGACTGTGTCACTGTCCACTGTGTCTTCTGTCTCCCTGCAGCAGCATGGCCAAAGGAAAGAAGAGCAAACAGTCTAAGGGAAAGACGATCACCTTGAAAATGCTTCAGAACTGCGTGGAGCTGACGCTGGACGGTAAACGACGTCTGGACCTCAGTTTCAAGGAGCTCACCACAGTGCCAAAGTGCATGCAGAAGCTGTGGGACATGGATGAGCTGAACCTGAGCAGGAACCTGATTGGAAAGATCCCAGATTTTATTGACCGTTTCATCAACATCAGTGTTTTGGATCTGCACAGCAACTACGTGAGTATGACAGGAAACGAAGCGCCAGGAAGCGTCTTTTATTTATTATATCTTGTCACTGTTTCTGTGTAAAACTTAAACCAAAATACTGACAAAACTGTAACCAGGGTTTTATTTAAAACGAGAGAAAAAAAAATAGAGAAAAAGTAGAAATTCCAGGAAATGGTTTTGTTGTCTATTACGGAATGTGTCCCTATTTGTGTTGCAGCTGGAGCAGCTCCCTGTGACTATCGGCCGTCTCCAGAACCTGCAGGTTTTGAACCTGGTTAACAACCATCTGACAAGCCTCCCCAGCGAGCTTGGCCTGCTGAAGAAACTCCACACGCTGAATCTGGGTATCAACCAGCTGGAGGCTCTTCCCACCTCCATCGGAGCCTTGAAAGAGCTCCGCCACATCGGCCTCTCCGACAACCGATTCACCCGCGTCCCCATCTGCCTCTCCAGGCTGAACAAACTGGAGAAGGTCAATCTGGACAGGAACCCCATCCTCACTGAGCCAATGCCCAGCCATGGGTCAGTAACGATAACAGAGAGGTTTTACCTGGTCAAAGAGAGCTTCCTGTGTGAGGACTGCCTGAGAAAGTGCCAAACTGAGAGGAAGAAGATGGAGGATGTGGTGAAAAGCAAAGAGCCCAAATTATTGAGAATACCTCCCCTGGTGACTGAGGGAGACAGGGAGATGTAGATGGTTTTCTTAAATAAAATAAAATAAAAACACATTCATCCAAAGCATATATAAAATGTCACATAGTTAGTAAATAACTATGTGACATTTCATATATGTTATGCTCCTTTTATTTTCCTCTCTGTAAACTCAGACCCATAAACTGATAAGCTTTAACTTACACTACAGCACCATCTGCTGTTTTCGCATTGACAGCAAGGATCATCAAACAGGTGTAAGACATGAGCACACGATACAGTGTGCTATATATGTTATTATGAGCTGGTAGCGGCTGAAGGACAGCAGAGCGACATGGACACTTGTGAACACAGTTTCAGAGTCTTATAGTTGAACTATCTTTTTAACCAACAGGCTACATTTATTAGCTGAACATCCAGTGGGCCACTTTGATCACAGAAACCTTCCTAAACCTTCACTTCCCTGCTCTTCTCATTTACGGTGGTTTCATTTGTGACACATGCAGATTTTAAATGCATTGTAAATTGTATTGTTCTGTAAACAACTACAAATTTAATCTGGATTTCTTTTGTTTTTACATTTAAACAGCAGCATTAATTCTACCACTATGAGTTTCTGAAACATTTGGCACAAATTTAAAAATTTACTGTAATCAAACAAACAAAAAAAAAGGCTCTTGCTTTCGCTAAGCCCAGAGGTTGAAGGCTATAGTTTCTGCCCTCTGTTTATTCCCCTTTAACTTATTACCAGGTCACAATTCAATCAATTCTTTTTCACTCCACTGTCATCTGCCTTACTACGTGCACACAAAGTCAATACAATCTGAAAATGGAATAACCTCAGAGGTCCGTGTCATTCAGTTTTTAACCACTTCGCTGAGCTGAAGAGTGCTGAGTAGACTGGATTAAGATCTCAGCAGATAGACTCATTAAGGTGCAATACCCGTCTGGTATTGACTCAGCCATACTGTGAGACTGAGCAGTGTTATAGTGAAATGTAAAGGACAGAGAGCAGCATGATCCTTCTTAAAAAAAAAACCTGAGAGTTGAGATTATGATGGATGTGACAGTTCAACCACACAACACACAAAACATGCTTCTGCTGAAAAGACATTGTTATAGTTAGTACATGCTGTTCCTACTATTGTGTTTATAGCTAAACTGTATCAATTCTATGGAATGAAATTCCATCTTATTATTGCCACTTCATTCTTTTTTTATTATACCAATTTTAAGGGTTAAAATCTTGAAATCTACTTGTATCTATCACCAGTATGACTGATGATATAGAAAGCACAAAAATAGTTTTGTTATGTTTATCCACTCTCAACAACCAAACGTGACTGTATGTATATGTCTATTCATTTATTTTTCATGATGCTATTTTCCACTTGGTTTGTTAGTGTGATCTTTATTTAAATAGCTCCTTCAGCTAGCTGGAGGTCCGTCACAGCTGAACAGTCTAATGTTCTTTGCTCCTGGACTCATGGACATGGTCAGAACTATTGAAAATCAATTCACACACATGCACACATATATAGATGTGCTGTATTTTTGTTTCTCGCTGCTTTTTCACTCAACCATTCCATCAGTCTCTCCATCCCCCCACTCTCTCGCTGGGCATCAATCACCCAAACACACACAGGGAGGCACAATGAATGGAACAGAAATGCTGTAGAGGCAAAGCTACATGGTCACAAATAGAACCTAATTCATTTTGATTGCGTGGCCCAGACACCGTTATTGGCTGACATAGAGGGCACTTAGACTTTGTTACATTATTAAAAATGAAACCGGGAGCTTAAAAAGTCACTGTGGGACTTTCCATCAGGTCAGTATTCTTCTACCATTTATATTTTTACATGGGGAAATATTTTATTTGTGTCATTTAAAATACAACAAAATAATGGCCACATTCATTTGAAGACATCAATAGTGCCTCCTTTAACTGAATGGCTTTAAAAATATTCAGCTAAATTCAAAATTAAGTTGAATTAAAATTATAAACATTATAATCATGCAAATTTCTTAAACCTACATTAATCTTTTTTTTTTCCACTTGGGGGCAGTGCAACTTGTTCCAGGCAAGTTGTGCAGAATGAGTTTATCAGAGCTTATTCTGTGAAATCAGATGTAAGGATGTGGAAAAGAGGCTGGTGAGAGCTGTGAGACTGTAAAATCAAAACATTGAGCTGAAAGACAGTAACTATAAAGTCAACCAGTTTTACTTTATGCCCTCAGAGCAGCTCCTTTTTTGAAAAATGCTTCTGTGCAACAACAATAATCTGACAAAAGGCCTGAGCAAAAAAATTCAGACTGACAGAGACACAGTCAGACAGGCAGAAGGCTGACATCCATATTGCATACGCCACAGTCTGCTGTCCTGTCAGCTCCTCACATAACCGTTAGCGGATGACATCATGGCCCTGTACTAATTGTCAGCGACAGAGTGGTGAGGGAGGGTAATGGGGGCAGAGAGGGGTTAGAGAGAGAAAGGCAGAGGCAGACAGACAGACAGACCTCAAGGGAAAACACCTGTCTGCTGTATGTCTCTGCAGTCAGTCACACTGCTCTCTTAACGAGAACCATTTTCATTCTTCTAATTAGAGGACGAGAGCTTCAGTCACTGGACTGTTACTTATTAGAGAGAAATGCTTTTAATGAGCTAAATTTGTGAATCTCTTTGTTTGTACTGCAGTGGAGCCCTGCAGTAATTGATCATATCAATAATATTAATACTGTAAAATATGTAGTCAGTTAATATATATAGTCAGTTTTCTTGAACATTAATGTAGATTGTGCAGTTACTGTTACAGATAGGTGAGCAGACTCGAAGAACCCTACACCTTGAATTACAGAAAGGAAATGATATAATATGAAAAATAAAAAGCAAACAGAATTAAAAAGACGTGGGTATTATGTTACATGGTTAACTGTAAAAATGTGAATTTCCACTTCTGTATTGTTCCAATTGATTTTTATCTTGAACTGGTCAAGCTGTTATTGCCTTGCTTGTCCTTGATGGCACAGCACTGACATACAATAAGATATGAAATGATGAATCCAGGTCCTTCATCACATTGATGGAAAATCATCACCATATCTTAGTGTAATGGTTTGGAAGATCACATCACCCAGCCCTTGAGTAAGTTATCTAAAAAGGATATGGAAATAAAATCTGATTTTTATACGATAATTTACAGAGGCAGAGTTAATGTCAAATCAGCCCCTTGGTCATTACTGGTGACTGACTGATGTGGCGCATCACAGTCAGTTGCTGGCGATCAATAAGTAATGTTAAGTCAACAGTCGCACCCTCAGCAGCCACCCAGAGGTCTGTTTTAGCGCAGCCCATCTCTGCCAATATGAAATTTTAATCATCCTCTGTATCAATATTTTAAAGGGTTTTTTAAACACTGTGGATTGTGAGGACTTGTTAGCATTCTGAGCATGGTTCATCCTCAGTGACATTATTTGACCTCGACGGTGACAGAGGAAGGATAAACACAATTGGTGACGAGAAACAGGATTGATTTCATTTTCGACACAGAATGCTGCATCGGGTCACTTTATGTCAAGTCAGGTCAATTTTGTTTAGTCCTCTAAGGACACTTTTCATATAGAGCAGATCTAGACCGTACCCTTTAGGATGTCTTGTATTGTTACATAAAGGGTTTTTTTGTTCTGCATGCCAAACAGTGACTAGGTGGTGAAGTGTTGAGGTATTTCCAGCTATTTGACAACAATCTTAAACCTCAGTCTCACATATTTGAATTGTATGTGAATCATATTTCAAAGACATGATTGAAATAATCATAAAATATTTTCACAAACACGTTCCAAACCTTGTCATCTGCATAATGCAGAAAGAGCAGAGATATGGGCACATTATGAAATCGCATTTGTCCCGTGCAGCATAACACATCCAACAACATCCAACAACAACAACGTTTGATTCAAGATCTACATGGTTCTCGCTCTCTACAATCTGTAAATGTGTATTTTTGTATCACAATCTAAAACATATTATTCTTGGTCAGTTTTTGTCAGCAAAATGACAGTCATGCAAACAATTAGCCTCTTTCTCACCTGTCAGTAAAGAAAGAACTTTATAATAGAGTCACTGCCATTTCTCCACGTCACAGAATTAAAAATTCACATACAGTAGTGCATGTGGTGTAGAGGGTAGAACGCAATTATCGTTATCTCAGGATCACACACACAGGTGATTTCATTTTCAGTGAACAGACTGTGCTTTCCATCAAGAACACATGTATTATTTACACTAACCTGCTCATTAGTCATAATGCAAGACACAGTAGGTCTGAAAAAAAGGAAAGAGAATAACTACAGAAAACTTCAAATGAATTGAAACCGATTTATTGATGTGTATGTATGAATAATACATGATAAACAATACATGGTATATGATGATGGATTTAGTTAATCAAATTGTTGCTGTGTGTTCATCCATCACTGGAGAAGCACAGGTAAAGAGCCTCTGTAATTGTCTTGAAAGATTGTTTGGACCAGGTCTTAGCATGGACACCTGAAAATCAACACAATAAGACTGTGAGTGCCTCAGACCATTTAACCATGCTGGGTGTCTCTGTCTCTTTGGGGTCAGCTCCAGACCCAAAAACATGGTTACTCAGGTGGCCTCTAGATCCAAGCTGTTAACTCCGCTGCATTAATTTAGAACTGCACTCAGACATGGACATCATAGGTGTCCTGCTGCTAAAAGTTAACCCACATCTTCAAGTCAGCAAGTTTTACTCTCAGTGCTCACTGCTCCTGCATCCAAACACGTTTTTATCATGTCCACACAGCACAAGATAACAACTTGTGCGAACAAGAAAACTACTTGTGCAAAATAACATTTTGTGCAAGACGATGAGTCAAGGCAATAACTTGTGAACACAAGTTAAAATCTTTATATCATATTAAAGAAATAACCATGCTGGGGGGGTTAAGAAATTAATAACTTAGCTAGTAGAATAAGACCAAAAGCAGATAGTAAAAGTAAAGTACGAATCTCAGTCACAGTACTCCACCCTAACACGGACTTAAACTGTCGCTGTCGCCTTCACACCAAACTGGAGAGAACAGCCTGACAATCAACTCTGCTCTGAAATAGATGTGGAAGCTTGTATATACAAGAGTTATGGGTGCCAGTGAAGTGTATACAGAGAGCAACCCAATGTTTATGGCTAAACAAAAACAGGAAAGCTATGGTTGAGTGCTGCTCTGGTGGTTTTCAGCTCTGCCACTCATCTTGCTGTGTGGCTTCAAATGTTCACCCTCTGAGTCCATGTTCCCACCTTTTCTCACCTTCCGTCTTTTTTTTTTTTTCTTTAGTTCGACGTCCCACTCTTTGATAACAGAACAAAATGGCAAAGATTTGGGTAATAAATTCAGAGTGAAACAACACCCAGAGCCACACCCTGCACGGTGTGGCCACATCGCTTTCACCCGACCTCAGGCTTAAACCAAACACTGGCACTGCAGGCTTTTTATTGCTATCTCATTTTGGCTGCTTGGTGTGTTTGTGTATGCATCACTCCTCCCTCACTCTGCTTCATCTTGGTTTCTTGTCGGCGTGCCCCTCCTCTTTCACTGTTTCATTTCAGCTCGTGTGACCCCTGTCTCTGTTTCTGTCAGCCCCATTTTGGCTCCATTTTGAATGGCTCCGTGCATGTGCATTAGATCTGTCTGTGCATTTGCTGTTTCATTTTAGCAGCTTGTTGGCTTGTGTGTATATGTGCTTGTATATTATGTGCTGGGACACACACGCGCACCCCTTAACCCCCTTTGCGTCTCTTTCCCTCTTTGCTCTGTAATAAGAGCGGCTGTGGTTGACGTGAGGCCAGCTCTGATTCAATTGCAGTGCAGGACTTAAGGCTATTATCCTCTGTACTCTGGAGGAGGGAAGCCCGGCTGCTGTAGCACAGCTGCTACAGCTACGACAGGTCTGATGCTGCCAGAGAAGACTGAGAGGAAGAAATTCAGTCTTAAGATGGAGGAAAATGAAAAGAAACTCATTGAAAGCACAATATCATGTAAGAAACTCAAATACTGAACAGAAGCCTCTTGTTTTGTAGTTGTCTCTGCTGGACAAACTATTATTATGTCCTAAAAGCTGACAGTTTGGGTAATAGCAATAAAGAAAAACAATCTAAACTTGTAGTGGTATGATGATAGTTCATGTTTTTTTATTGAGTTGTTGAAATTCTTGTCTTTCAGATAACCAGTTTGTGGGTCGCTCCTTTTTTTCCTGAATAAAAGTTGTTAAGGTTTTAATAAAAAAATATATTTAAAAAAAATGTAATTATTCCAGGATGTGCATGCGGACATTCAGTGTTAATTAATTAATTAATTAACGTTTTAAACTAAAGGTCATCTAAGCTAAGATACGCTGTGAAATGTAACTGCTAAAACTTTTTACTTCATAAAGTAATTAAACTCATCAATATAAGTGATGAAGACCCGTCCTCAAAACCCACAGAAACCTGACACCTATGCCCGACACTAGGTGGCAGCACTTGGCTATGTGACGTGCGCATTTCCCCGTGAAGACGTGCTTGGTCGCAGCCCCGCCCCCCCTCTTACGTTGTTAGCGCTAGCTTACACGGGTCGATGTATTTAGCATGTGTTAGCTAGCGCTAACGACGTCAGCCCTTCACATAGGTCTTGTAAAACTACACATTCATTATAATTTTAAGGATAACTTCAGCAAATGTATTATGCCTATTAACAGTTGCTAAATCATGTGAAACCTGACATTGCCTGTCATGGTGCGCCTCATGATTCAGCTCAAGATGTGTCACAAGATCTTTGGCTGGTTTTCAGGAGAGCTTCCTCGTTGCATGGCAAAAAGGGGTGACATTCAACAGAAAGAGGTCCGATCAGGAGCATTTGAGCCCAGGGCCAGCCAGGATCATGACAGGCAAGTGTCTGATGTTTTGGAGAATCCAAATTGGGGGAAAGAGTATGGTGTGAGAGGTCCTTGGAACATTTCCACACTGTCACTGGGTTTCCCCCTGACATAATGCATGGCCTCAGCCCCAGACCATCCCAACCACATTTGCTTCTAGAGGTACCATTGGTGGTAAAGGTCATGAAAACTGGGCACTCATAAGACTTCTCCCTCTCATGAGTCTCATCAGTCTGCCTAGAAGTTGCAGTGACAAAGAACCATAGATAGGCAAGGTGATAACTAACATGTAATTGTGGTTGCTGTTATTGTTGTTAGGACTATGACGACCCAGACGTGTCCCACACCTCGATCAGGATCCTGACAGTGATTCCTGAAGACAGTCTGGACTCTCCTGACTCACTGCACCTACAGGCTTCAGGTACTGCAATCATTTTGGAGGGAACAATGGTGGATGGCCTTAAAAATCTTCCAGATGCCATGTGCCTTCTCTTTGGCCTTATTTACACCCTGAATTTGGAGTACCCTCAACAACTGAAGAACACATTCGACTTTATTCGAAGAGTGCTTCTGTCACATGGACACAAGACCCTAAAACCAAAAATACAATCATCAAATCAAATACAATCACAGAATATCATTGCGTTCATGTTATGTGACGACTGAGGGTGCAGAGTACATAGCTGCAGTAAAGCTAGGTGAGTATGAACAACAAAGACTAAATGGATTGTTTGGGAATGACAACTTGCATCACTGGAATAAAAAAAGGTGTAAAAAGTAAAAATGCACAACAAAAATGAGACTAAAGTTTTACTGATGGAGCCTAGACTATAAATATCTGTACTTCTGTTTTTGTTTTGTTTTTTTTATATATTTGTTGTTACTAAATGTAGTAGACGGGTTGGTCAAATGACTAATACAAGTCAAAATCAGGAGCCAAAATGCCAAAACACTGGTGACATTTTTCCTCTTACCTATATATTTCTCTTGCCACCAGTGCCACTCCCCTGCACACTTTCAAGTGTCAATTATAGGCAGCTGTAGCTCGAGGCGAACGGACATTGTTAGAGGGGTAATTGTATTTTTTCTCCCCTGGTTTTTCTGAGTTGTGCCACTGGAATGCCTGGAGGATGTAATTACGACCTACTGTATGAGTTGGGAATTTCCCACGTCTGACTTTGAATTGAAGGCAGCATTATTCTTATCATTCCTACCCAAGAGAGAAGGCAAAACGGTTAAGGAAAAGTGATCAAGATGAAATAGAAGGGAATTGTTAGGAGAGTTGTGGGGGAGAGAAGGAGATCAAACACTTGTATAGCAAGATGATGGAGATAGAGAGGAAGGTAGAGAGAAAGCAGAGGAAGGGTGGGGGGAAGTTATTAAGGGAAGGAGGTGGAGACAAGCTGAGGACCTCTACAGCTTAATTAGGGGCAGAAGGAGGAGACACCTGCCAGATGAACACCCCCTCCCCTCTTCTCTTTCTCCTCCTTCACACACATGCAGATCTTTTTGAAAAAGCAGTCATTGCAGAAGAAAATAAAAATCAGGCATCTGTTAGCCGGTCAGACCTGACTTCTGCCGGTGGGAGACCTTCCCCAAAAACCTCCTCCTCCATCTACCCCAGGCGGATGTACCACTATGAATAATGTAACAGGGAGGGGTGGAGGCCACTGGGCGTGTGTGCACATAGGGGAAGAAAAAAAGAGGCAGTTCCTCCTCCTTCTCCTGCACCACCCCCTTCTCTTTCCATTCTCCTCCCCTCCCCTGTTCACCCAACCCCCTAGCTGCCGGCCGCACTGCAGAAGGTCAGAGAGAGAAGAGGAAGAGGAGAGAGGCAAAGACACAGAGAGGCAGAGGGAGAGACAGGGGTGGGGTGCTTTTGGATGTACATGAACATGCCGACAGGAGAGTGTGCGGACGAGCGATGACAGCAATGCTGAGCCCAAAGATCAGACAGACCAGGAGAGGTAGGATGTGGTTTGCTTGCTCTGCCGTCACATTACAGTACCTGCCAGCTGCATTAGCTGCCTATTCATCCTTAACTCTGCAGTGACACATAATGTCATATCTGACAGGGGCTGTCAGATCACAGGATGTGTTAGTGATGCAGGACTGTTGCTGGACATTGAGCAGCACTTTTACAAATTATATTGCTTTTTTTAAGTGCTTTTTCAATTGTATTTTTTTTTTTGATTTTACAACAGAATTTGTGTGAGGAAACACTTTTTCTTCACTCCATCTATTTTCCTGCTGCAGTCACGTATTTCTGAATGAAGCGGCTGGTCTGCCCACGCAAGAAACCACTCGCGTGCATTAGCATTCTACTACAGCTGGCCGATGCTGCCAGTGTGAATTCTATTAAGAGGAGCATCTCTAGTTTCATCACTGATACGCTCAGCACTAACAGGCTGCCGTCAGCTGCTGTGTGTGTGTGTGTGTGTGTGTGTTTATACTCACGCTCATGTACAGTATGTGTGTAAGTGTCTACGTGGATGGATATATTAATATGTTCATGTTTGCAAGTGTGTGTGTGTGTCCTTCTTTCCTAATCTCCATGACTGCAATTATACAGCTGGATCTGATTAAAATGAAATGAGTAGTTTCCAAGAATGGGAGAGTGATGTATAAATCCTCGGCTGGAGTGCCATGAAATTGGTGGCAGAGTGGATTAAATCTGCATTTGCATACGTTAAGGCGGCAGAACAGATTCAACTGACTTGATGGGTGAGACTGATTTACTGTGGACATTTGGTACATTAACACTTAATTGATTCCAACGTCACAATTAGGCTGCATAAAGTAATTCAAACATGATGGTTTAGCATTAGCAACATTAAGGTCCAATTGTGAGCTCATTAAGAGAGAAAGGAGGTTTTTTGTGGATTTACAGAAGGCCCAGAAATACAAAACACACAATATGTATTGTTAAAATTAAGGACGTGGGAAAACCACTCATCTCGCATTTCCGTTAAGAAAGTGGAAATTAAAGAGATTAGGGCGATTACAACTCTGCGCCAGAAGCTTGCTCTGCATACCTTCTGCAAATTGGTCCTTCACTCGCTGCTGACAGCATTGCATTTGTTGCATGGAGCCCATGAATAAATGGGTATGTGACAGATGTAGTCGTGTAGTACGTACTCGGCCCTGGGTCAGAGCAGGTCATGAAAGGGGCGCGACACTAACTATCACGTATGTGACATTGTCGGGTATTAAACCACTTCTGACCAGCAAACTGGAATGTCAAAGAATATGCACTAAGTATAAATTAATAACATAAATGTCTTTTTTATTGATCTTTCATGGCTGCGACATTCATGATGCTAGAAGGTCAGTTTAGTTTTCTATCTATCTATCACTTAGTACTAGAAATCAATTCACCAACATCTGCTCCATAAAAGAAAAATCTGACTGCTTTGCTTCAGCAACTGCTACAACCATAAACATATTAAAGCTGTAATGGGGCTCAGGCTGGCATCAGAAATCTAGTAGCAGCTTTAATTGCCCACATATCAGCTGCTTCATTCTCTTGCTGCATCTTTTTGATCTGCGTTACCATGGTTTTTGATCAAAGTCCTACCACGTAGCAACACCCTTACATTGTGCCTTTTCGAGGCTTGTGAATGAACACCTTCATGACCAGATACAGGCAGCAAGAGCATGGATGAGAGATGCACACACCGGCGCACTCTGATAATGTGCATGTGGAGATGATAACGTGTGCAGATATGCACACAGCCGCTGCTGCAGATCAGTTCCACTCCACTGCAGCTTTCACATACAGGCTGTATGTTATTGGCCACGCCTCCAGCCTGTCAAGGAAGGTTGCACACACACACACTCACACACACACATAATGGTTAACACATTAATCAACAGTGATAGGCTAACTGGAAGTTATGCCCTGATGCACCTGTAACTCTGCCATTTTCCACGAATCATAAATCACTGCACAACAACCAAATTAATGAAATTGAATTCTTCCAACGTGCTTGTGTGCGTATGTGTGTGTGTGAGAGATTCAGCCATCAGTGTAGTATTGTCTAGCGGTTGTGGAGTACCCGCCTCGCCAAGCTAATGGATGGGCTCCTCTGTGATGTGCATAAGAGCCATACATCCATTTCCTGCTGATGATAAATATACGGCTCCAAACATTAAATGACATCACTGGAGTCTAGAGTGTGCGTGTTTGGGCATGTGTGTGCACAATGAGAGCATCAAGTGTCCCTTCAGGTGTCAGACCACTTGTGTTTTGATTTGGGTCGGCAGATGACCATTTGTTCGCATTGTAACATTACTTGCATACTTAGACGTGACGCTGGTGAATCCAGCGTGTTATGGACAGAGCACTCACTCTGTGCCCCACATGAGACTGAATTTCAGTTTTTACATTTCTCATTTGATCAAAGATCAAAGCTACGATAGCTTCCTCTGGTGTAGTTCACCAAAGCTGGAAGATTCACACAAATTTGCCCTCATGAGCAGATTCATTGATCGTGGTAAAATATAGCTTTAAGTATGGGTTGACTGGTGGCTTAAATTTCTCAGGATCTTTGTGTCTTTCTGTGTTGGTTCAGATTAAGTCTGTTTTTTTTAACTTTTGCTGTAAATCATGGGTAAAGTTAGTGAAGTTAAGTTTTATGAAGTGCTCTGCAGTTTACGGTCAGCACACCCTCCTCCCCACCAACACACACGCTTGTTCGTGATATCATGTATGAGCTCATGACTGAATGAGTGGCCAGTCCATCTGGTATTCCCGGATATTCAGCTCCATGCTCAGAATTATTCATCCATGACCTTTAAATAACACGATACATCGGCTACATAGATTATCATTGGGGTACTTCATGAGAAACAAATGTGGGCATCTGCACCCACAGTCAGGCATGATGCTGAGCCCTGTTATTGGACTCAGCCCTTCCATAACTGCTAGCTACTGTAAATGGACGAGCCACAATTTTGCTCTCTATCTCCGTGAATTGCAGTGATTATGCATAAAGTGCACATTTACAGTAAAACGGTCTCTTTTAAGCATTGTAGTTGATAGTTGTAGAAGTGACCACAGAGCGGCTCCACCCAAGCCGAGGAAGGTCTGAATCATTGTGTGCAGAACGTCCAAATTGGCGCAGTGGGTAGTCGTGCTTGGCACACACACACATTCTCACACTCAAAAATCAGTTGTTGTGACTCAGGCGTGAATCATCGGCCAGTGTATGTTCCACTCGGTCTGTGATCCAGGCAGCTGATGTGTTGAACAGTGGTGTTCCTTTATGCTAAGACTGGCAGGGCCAGAGAGGATGGAAAGACGAGAGGGACGTGATGTGGTGAGGAAAATTAGACGGATCGAGGACGACAGGGACGGTGAGCACCACATTTAGCAGAAGTGTGACGGGAAGAGCAAGGCCCTGTCCCAGTCAGGGTTTGACGGTTCACTTCATACTGTTGCTTCATGTTTATGATGTTTACATTTCAAAACAAGCTCTATTACTTGCTTAGTTTCCTCATGATGAGGAGAAATAGACAGGATGACTGAGGGACTGACTACCTAACATCACAGAAGAACAATCTTAAGCCTGATGTCCAGTTTGGGGAGACCCTGAGCAATTTTAAGAGCTCCAATAAAAAAACAAAAACACAGTGGACATCGTTTTAGCACCTCAGTAAATATGATTTTAAGTGTAGTTTGGGACAAAAGAAACATAACACTTTTCTACATTCTACATTGGCTTTTTTTCTTCAAGTGATAGGAAAAATATTTAAAGGAAATCTTTTGTTGATTTTGCACTTATTATCACTTTACACATATAAAAGACGAACTGTTGGGCCCTAAGCAGCGAGTAAGTAAAACCAAAGTCAACAATATGCAAGCATTAAAATTCATTCTAGATTTATTCAAGGGTAAATTAAAGATGTGGTATTTGGGTTTGGATTTCCTGAGGAAACACTGAGTTATACAAGTATAATGTGGCTTGAAATGCACTTAGGGAAACGTTTGTAGTGATGAGACAGATTCCTGCAGTTGATGGTCAAAGTCACCATGAGAATCTGATTGAAAACTACATGATTTTGTATCTCAATTTTTGTTCCAGCTAGAAACCTAGTATCTCTAGTGCCCTTTTTTCATTTAAGAAAGATTGAATTCAAAAGTTGAAAAACTCAGACAGACCTTGGAACTTAAAAAAATAAGTAAATAAAATAATCAAGCTGCCCTGTGATATAGCTATAATAGCTGACAGTTATCAACCACATGTTCACCACGCCCTTATCAAAGATGGTTTTAAATAGCTCTATTAGAACAGGGCTTTGCAATACTTAAAATTAACCTTGTTCTCAAAAACATCAGAAATAATAATATTTTTTAAAGACCAGCCAGTGAAAATGTGTCTCAAAGCCAAGAACTAATTTATTAGACAAAAACTGCTTTAATTAGATGCCAGTGGTGAGAAGAATGATACTCTTACGTGTGTGTGTTTGCGTGCATGTGCCCTCTGTGCTCTCAGTAATAACAGAGCTCTGATTTAGTTGGACCAGCAGTGCTGAACGTAAGGGGGGTGAGAAGAATTAGAGCGAGTCAGAGTAAGAGAAATGGAGGGAGACGGGGCAGGAGAGTGAAAATACAGAGCTGGAGGAGACTGGAATTAGCACAAGACGCATAAATGAGAAAAGGACGCAGAGTTAAACAGAGAAAGAGCAGGAGAGGGGAACAAAATAGAAGGAAGAATACATGGCTTGTTCCATCAGGTGTTTTAATCTTAAAAAGAGGTACATTTTTTTCCATGTTTGGTTGATTGACAGGTCCTTATCATGTGACATTCACCCAACATGTTTGATTTGAGTTTTCTAGTTTAAAGTATTAGGCAAGATGCCCACGAGCTGTAGTCCAAGGCCAACATCAGACGCCCGACAGTTCCTGTTCAGAAACAACAGGGACGTCATGGACACCATCCTTAAATGAACAACTAACTATGAAAACCTGGATTAAAGCTCCTCTCCTCTACTTCAGAGGGAATTTGGATTTTAATCTACAGTTGGTGATGCACAGTAAAGCAAGACACATCTCTGAGGATCAACAGGCTTTGCAGACCGCCAGGACAGCCTGAGACATGAAATAAAAATGACGTGAGCCATGTCCTTTGAGCTATATGTATGATGAGAGAGAGAGATGAGACAATAAAATGGAATAAACATTGATTTTCTTCCCCCTCCCCATTCATCCACCCCCCTCTTCCCTCTGCGCCATCTGAACATTGATTGTGTGTGAGTGTGTGCGTGTGTGTGTGTGTGTGCGTGCGTGTGCACAGAACACACACCAGCAGGGACGATGTCTGCACAATTGATTTCTATAAATTATACATGATCATCACATAGCATTGCCTTGTTTGCCTGACCAGAAAATGGCCCGATGGCCTTTTTTCATCTGTGCAAAACCTTAAAAGTTACAATATTTATCTTCAACTTCTTTAAAAAAAATGGTTGCGTGTGTTTACAGAAGTCATGCTAAGGTATCACCTGCCAAACACGATACAGGTATCACTGTAATGGATTTTTTTCCAAAGCTGATGTCATACATGGACCATCTGAGAGGCTCAGATTGTCTCAGTGAGGGCAAACCAGACATCACGTTGCCACCCTTTGCCTTTTAAATCTTGTCCTTGACTGAGTTCAGGTTACACAGGTCTGTTGAGAATGATTCAGTCAGTCAGCTAGTCACTCAGGCAGTCAGTCAGCCAGTCCCATGTGGTCCTATTATCTCAGCTCAAAAGCCTCTGCTATTCTATTGGCAACACACAATGCGTCTCTTCCAAGGGCCTCTAAAATCAAGGGGGGGGTCCTTGTCACCTGAGGCTATGTGTGTTTGGGTGTATTTGTGTATGTTTGAGTGTGTGTGGATTGCCTCCCTTCACATACGCTCTGTTATCTGTTCTCCATTATGATTTGTGCCTGCTACCTCTCGGCAGTCCCTCTCCCCCTTCATCTAAAGGCGCTGCAGCCCGGTTGTGTGTGTGTTCATGACTGAGGAGCAGAGGCAGAGCATGTGTGTGCATACAGCATACAGAATGAGGGATCACACAAGCCTCTATTAGGGAAACAATGACAACAATGACCCAGATCGATTAAGCAAAGCACCCAGTTCAATCCCCTTTGACCCCACAATGCTTTCTGACTGCTTGTATCTGCACAGGATAAAAATGCTTTATGCCTGTATATGTGTGTTTGCAGCCAGGTCCAAGAGCATGGTGATGGGCGAGGTGTCGCGGGGCTCATGCCGACCGGCCTCCCCCAGCCTCCAAGAGGGAGCCCTGAAGGCAGGCTGGCTGAAGAAGCAGCGCAGCATCATGAAGAACTGGCAGCTGCGATGGTTTGTGCTGCGCTCAGATCAGCTCTACTTCTACAAAGACGAGGAGGAAACCAAACCACAGGTAATACCTCAGCCGTGTTTGCACACAGTGGAATACGCCGACAGGAAGGTGAAACACAATCCAAGCTGAGTCACTGTCCTTTGCACGATTAAGCAAAAGTGTTTTACTGGATCTTTGCCTCAGTGGTGCAGCCTCGCTCTCTGGAGGCCTGATGGATTTTTAGGCTCTAATAAGTCAGTTAGCGCTGAAAACGCACATATAGCTTAATGTGAGTCTGGAAAACATAGGAAGAGGAAATGGAAATTTAAAGGAATATTTTATCTGATGACTCAGTGTGTCGACAGAGTCCGTAATCTGCAGCTGCCCTAAATTGGTATCTATTTTGTTTTAGATGAGACATCAATAGCCTGTTAAAGTGTGTTGGTGAGAGGAGATAAGTATCTCCTTTAGGTCAAGCCCTGTTTTTTGTTCATCTGACCACATTACCTCAGTGTTAATTGCTTCCTTCCAAGTCTCTTTCTTGTGGGAAGAGGAGACAGTTCTGAAATGTTAATTAGTTTCTTCAGCGAGCATTTTTTTTTTTTGCCCTCATTGCTTTCTATAGCTGGACCAGCACCACTACAATGACATGGAGCTCAATGTTTATATCCTCCATCAGCTGACGAAAACAGGGCCTTTATTGATTCTTGTCAGTGGTGATGATGACTCATCACACTCACAGGACATTTGACTGCATCAGTACAAATAGCAGCATGCAACGCCTGGTTTCCTCCTCCATTAGTACACCATCATAAAAATATTTACAGAGTAAGTCTCCAATCGATCCCATCGCCTCTTTGATGAGACGTGAACGTCTCCTGTCGCCAGGTGTTGACTCACATTTTTCCATTACAATTCTTACTGAAGTGTCCACAAGCAGTACGGTAGCTGACCTAGACTGACCTCACACACACACACACACACACATACAAAGAATAATAATCACCTTTTTGCATTTGTGGCTGAAATCTTGACACTTTTATTGATTTCTTCGGTTTTCACTTTGCGTGATGGCAGTTCATCTGATGCAGGCAGCAGCTGTCTGCCATCACTGTCTTTTAGTCCCTGTCATCGCGCATGTGCACACACACACACACACACACACACACAATATCCACACAAAGTGACATGTTCTCTTCGCAGTGTCCATTTTGTGGGGGATCCAGTGACTGAGGGCTTTGACTGACTGTCTTTAATCAGAGTCGCCAATACTCATCCAGTCTGTATTGATTTGCGGCTCCCCATGGATTCAAGTAAAACACATGGCTGAATGCACACACACACATATACACTCAGAGGAATGCGCATTTATGTACACAGACACACAGACACACACACACACACACACACACACACACACACACACCTCCTCCCCCTCTGAGAGCAGGATGTGTAAGTGTTATTCTGGCCTTTTTTTTCTCCCTCTCATCTTCTAATCGATTGGAAATTCGAGGCTGGGAGTGGTGGTGGTGGTGGTGGTGGGGTTTGAGGGGAGGGAGGGCGTGTAGGCAAACCATACAACCACCACCCCCTACCAAGATGAAAGGAAGTCATAACTGGTGGAAGGAACGGCAAAACTGATTGATGCAGGATCCATACAGGTTTTCTTTTCCTTTTCATCACATGGGGATAAAGCCGCTGCAAAACAAATGGGCTTCAGTTATCGGGCAATAGATTTCTGTTGCTCCAAGACAAACACATGGGTGGTGGTGGTGGTGGTGGAGGGGATCATTAGCTCCAAATACAAAATGAGCCTTCAGCTGCAATTCATGACATGCAATGTAAGAAAACCATGTGCAGTACTTTATAAAGTGATAAGTGGAAGCTTGCAGTGTAGTCAGTGTGGATGCTGACATCTCTCTCTTTGACTCAGGTGTTGATTTAGTTTGATGGTTTACTTTTCTTCTTTATTCAGGATCCTTGGAGCCAAGGTCAAGCTGTAAAATTGATTTTCCTTTTTACATTTGTCACAAATTTAAAGTATTTGCTGGTTCCATTGTTAATTTTAGTTGAATATTTATTGTTTGAGGCTGTGTCAATACTTCATTAATATGGTCCACAAAAGGAGACAGCTGTTGAAAGATTTGGTCAGAGCTTCATGGCATGTGTTCAACAATAGGAGGCTGAGGTGCTTAGGTGGCTCATTTTAGGGCCTATGCACATGGTACCAATCAATAAAAGTGTGTCAAGTGTGTTTGTAACAATACACTGGCTGCTTTGGCACTGGTGGAGGACGTTGCCAAAGTGGGATGAAAGTGAGAACTGGTCTTCGGAGGCCCTTGCTGGTGTTCTGGTCCGGGATGATGATTGACATTTATGAGCAAACCAGGTTAAGCTGTGGCATGTTTATGGCTGGTTGAAGGCCCTTGTGTGCGAGCTCAGTTTTATGATGATTGCCGCAAAACATGAGCTTTGCTTCAGAGTCATCATGTCACTACGCTAAGACGCAGAAAAGGACAAACCACCCTACATTTTCATCCTGCACAGCTTGACTGTGTGATTTGTGTTCTCGGGTTACGTGTTGCCTTTTCTTATTCATTCTTCCCCGGCCAGCTACTCATGTGATTCCGAGCACATAGCACCCTTGGGAGCTCCCCCACCCCCACCCCCACCTCCACCCCCACCCGGTTCCTGCCCTTCCCCTGTGCTCCATCCATCCACAGTTCCGACCCCTTCCATTTGTTGCCATGGCGACTAATGCTGGCAACAGCCCAGCCCTCCAGTTTGGAAGATGGTTTGGCAGACTCCTCTCCCCGTTTGATGGAGGATGCCAGTGTGCAGATTAACGGGGGCCGACCTACAGATGCTGGCATCTCTTCACAGCTCACTTGGTCTCAGTTCTCAGGGCTAAATAGGTATTGATCTGGATAATGTATTCTGATAATCAACGTGGGTCCCTGTTCTGCCCTGTTCAGTTTTAGAGGGGTTAAAGGTGGAGTGACAGGAAGGAAGGACAGGGGGAGAGGGAGGGAGCAAGGATGAGAGGAAGAAGGAAAAGGAAGATAGAAATTAAGACAGAGAGAACATATGAAAGATTGTAAGATGGAGGAGATGAAGCACAGAAGCGAGTGAAGAACAAAATTACACCTGTTCCAGTTCAGTGTTTGATTACCTCTGCCTCTCGTTTTCAGGGCTGCATACCTCTGCAGGGATGCCAGGTGAATGAACTGACTGCTAACCCAGATGAACCAGGAAGACATCTATTTGAGATCGTACCAGGTAAGACCCACAAGCTCCTCGTCTTTCTCCACCGCCACCATCTCTTCCTCCCAGATCCACTTCACAGATGTCTCAAAATACCCTGCAATCTCACAAATATAGGTTTCACTTTTTTGTCACCTTGCTGCTTGAGCCACCGTGGATGTAATATCCAGTGTTCTAGAGCCAGAGATCTAGATATCTGTTGTCTCATGGCCACAGATCAGATACAGATGACATTTAGGAAATCACATGAAGTATCTCCTTACATTTCAGTTATTTTATTCAATGTGATTTGTGTACACAATGCTAAAAAAAAAAATGTGAAAATGACCATTTCCATGCTAATTTGATAAATCAATGTGCTTAAAGGTGTGGATAACAACAAATGTTAGTGAATCCAGTGTCTGCACATCAAGACCTGTCAACTTGCTTCCAAGTGTAGTGTCTTGGAGGTTTAAATCAACTGTAGACAATGCTTTATTAATCAGAAATTTTAAAAATAATTTGTATGTTTTTGTGCACACTTTCTCTGTGTTAAACAGAAAAAGAAAAACAGCAGTATAATTACCTGCGTTCCCTGGTTGCTATTCAGTAATGCGACAGCAGGGAGCACTATCAGCTAGGGATTAGTTGCTGCATTCACCAATGTCTGAGTCTTGCATCTCATGACCTCAGAGCTGGTGACATGTCTGGTACCGGTATTACATTTCTAGCTTCCTGGAATGTGAAAGTCAGTTCCTGCAACAAGCAACACAAAATAAACATTAAGGGCTGACTTTGTGCCTGCACATCTCAGGACAGTTAGTGAGCCGTCACGCTCCACATGTTGTACCCATCGAAGACACAGTTGTTTTCCGTTTACATTGACCTTACGTGGCCTTTTCATGGTTTTACTCAATCAAACCAGCACTTAGATTTTAGATAACACTTTGTAGAATATAATAAAAATAATATATTGTAAGAACTGTAGTTTTAGTATGGACTGTTCTGTACTGTAAGTGTGAGTTTAATTCATCCTTCTGGTTCTGTATATCATTCACTCATTCTGTGAGTGTTTGCTTGGAGGTCTCTCTTTGTGTTTAGAATGGCTGCCAGGCTTGTAAGCCTCTGTGTGTTTTGTTTATGGCCTGTCAACATAGCAGAGGGGTGTGAACCCCAATGAGCCTCTAACCTGTGGCTTCTTGCAGGGAGAGCTGCACCCTGGGAGCAAAAATGGGAGAGAGGGAGGGAAAGGCAGATTAAAAAAAAATACTGGTGGGACAGATCTAAAGAGACAGGTAGGACGGGGAGTAAGAGGGAGGTCAGAGGAGGCCAGCAGACATAATGTGAGGAGACATGGGTTTCAGACAGACACAGCTACCAAGACTGTTAATAAGGGTTTAAAGGTTTCATCAGATAAAATGTTAACAGAATAGCTGCTCTTTACCTTTCTGAATGTTCCTTAGTTCAGATCGACAGCAGGAGTCTGATTGTATTTGAGTATGATCCGAGTTACATTCTTCCTCTTTTCAGTCCCTGTGCGTAGCAAGTTGATGCCGACTACATCCAGTGTTTATGGCATATAAGATTTGTTGGCTCCTGGGGGAGAACCACATGAGTTGCTCTACTCTTTTTGTAGCCTGTAATCAGTTTAGAGCGATGAAGGCTTCATTCACTCCTGTTGTGTGAAACGAATAGACCTGGAGCTTTCAGACTTTGACATTGTATTAAAAGTAATGCTTCAAGGAGGATAGTGCTTCTTCCCACAGTCATGATGATGTCCAGTCATGTCTGCAGGCACTGTCACTGAACAATACAGCTTCACACAGAGAGGATTCTTGGTAAAAATCACATCACCTCAGCCCAGAAATGAAGGTGTTTTTTCTATCAGTGCTGATAAATCAGCTGCTGGCTTTCTCTCACTTTCAGCACTCCTTTGTCCACTGTAATAGTAGCCTTGTCCTTCAAAGGAGCCCAGGGACCTTGGCTGTTCATCTGGGTCATGTCATTGACTGATGGACTCTGCTTTTCTCTGTGTGTGTGTGTGTGTGTGTGTGTGTGTGTGTGTGTGTGTGTGTGTGTGTGTGTGTGTGTGTGTGTGTG
>JBBMJY010000014.1:4661330-4711357 GCA_037833715.1 Toxotes lorentzi
TGTGTGTGTGTGTGTGTGTGTGTGTGTGTGTGTGTGTGTGTGTGTGTGTGTGTGTGTGTGTGTGTGTGAATTCAGCCACAGGGTAAGTCCATTGGTCATGTTTATTGTGAAGATACAGAGTAGCCAGCCCTGTTTCAAAAGGTAGATACAAGACAGATAGCAGCCACAAGATGTTGAACCCCTGACACATACACACACACACTCACTGTATAATGGTGTGTTTGTTAAATGTGTCCAGTGTCTACAGCAGCAGTTCAGCGTGCAAGAAATTGAAAATTGGACTCCCACCACTTTTTTTTTTTATCAGTATGTACTGCAGACAGAGCGAGCAGGGCACCCAGACAAAGCCGATTCCACAGTCATGTGCCTGGGTCTGAATTGAGCTTGTCTCAAAGCCCCTAGGCATGAAGGAAATGGGCAAATAATTGGATATTTTGAAATATTTTTTTGTATTTAATGGCTGACTCGAGGCTGTAAGCCCTCTGTTGTGGTAGTGTGAAGCAATTAAGCCATCTGGAAAGCAGCACACACACAAAACACACTTGCCAGTGCAAACGTGACAGCTTCTGTTAATTCATTATTGTGGGCTAGCCCACACACTCGATCCCGTCCATGCATGTCCCAGAAATGCCATTTCCTCAAGATAGACCAAACACACCTGCATCAGAGAGTCCTGTTCTCTGACCTGAAACACAACAACACACAGTTACCTTTAGCCTTTGAACTCTGTAACATTAACACAACTATAAAATGTTGGTCATTATGTTAATCTTAACTGGTCTTTGCCAGTTCTTGATCCATGACTTCCAAACAACATTGCAGGATACATAAATTAGGGAGGCTTAAAGGAAGGGCTACAGTGAATTTTAGCTTTTGTGTTAATGGAATAGCTTTCTTAGACATTTTAAGAAATACACTTTATCACTTTTTTGCTGTCTGTAAGCTAAATACAAAGCTAAAGCCAGACTGCAAATAGATGGAAACAGCTAACTGCAATTTATGTTTTGGTTTGAATACAAATTTGCAAGATATAACATGTTAATAAGTAAATTTTAAAGGCAGTGCTTTCTCTTTTTGGACAGAGACAGGCTAGCTGTTTCCCCTTGCTCCCAGTTTTTGTACTAAACTAAGCTAGCTTAAGATTCTAATCAGCCAACTCTGTGACTAACCGAAGACTGTTGCTTTGAGTTAGTAATTAAGATTGTTTTTCAGTGTGTACACAAACACTGACAGTCATGCTTTAACCACCCACAGGTAACCATTGTGCATTCTAAATGTGGGCTGGTGGGATAATAAACATGATGTTAAACTAAACCAAAATCACATAGGCCTATGAACCTATTGGGATTTATGGTATGAAGAAGAATGCAGATACGTAAACACACTAAATTTATCAACAAAAGGTCAGATATGAGAGACTGCTGTTCAGTATTTAATTCAGTCTCTATCTCTGTAGCTAAATGATCATTTTTGGGTTGTTTCTGCACTTCCTTATAGCTGATACATATTTCTTGTGTTAGTATGTTTAGCTGTGGCAGTTATTGCACTTTTTCACAACAACCTCTCGTTTCTTCAGTTTAATCCCAACATCACTGCTTGCTGGAGCCATTCACAGCAAAGATAAAGATTTGTACTGTATTACCAATGACATCCTCAGACAGCTTCTTCTTCTGATTAATATTTAGAAAAGTTATGTCTGTGCTTGTTAATCAATTTAGCTGAAGCTACAGAGATCGGAGAGTATAGTCTTTGGCAGTCTTCGAGGTGTTGTTACCTTTTGTATTTTGAGGAAAGTTTTCATGAACTGGTTACAGGATGAATGAAAGCAGGAAATTCGATTTTTAAATATAAAAAGCCACAGATTGTTGCAGTCATACAGGTCTATAGGAGCCTAGATCCTGTCTGACTGAGGGGAGAATCCTAAGTTTATACTGCCTGTATCTTGCAGTGATTGATTGGCATTGTCTCTTTTCCTTGTGTGTGTATACAAGTTTGTTTGGCAAAGATTGGAGGACAGCCCATCTCCCAGTTACTGAACACACACACTCAGAGAGAGACAGGGAGAGGGGGACAGACGGACAGAGAAAGAGAGAGAGAGAGAGCCTTGTTACACTCCTCCTCAGGGATTTGCTTCTCCCCAGGGGGGCTGAGGGAACGGACCTGCTGCCCACACTGCTGAATGAGAGAGACAGGAAGAGAAGAGTGAATGAATGGACAGAGTAAACGAGTGAGGAGCAAGAAGTGGGACTTGTCTGACGGGTTTTGTTTCCGCTGGCATCGAGCATGCCTCACTGGCAGGTTCTGATCGTCAGTGCTACCTGCGTACTGATCTGCTTCCAAACGGACTTTGTGCCGGCGGAGAAGCCGCTTCTTCATGCTGCAGCTTTAGGCCAGAGCCAGTCCAGCCTACAGCACTCACTCAGACATGGGGCCGGTCTGCTGCAAGCCAGGCAGACTGAAGAAACAACATCTCCAAGGTAACGGGAAACAGATGCTGGAGATTTTTTTTACAAGTGTAGTTGGGAGTGTCTGAGTAGCTTGGACACTGATGAGATTTACAGTATGCTTAGAACAAACTCTTATTAATGGCTTTTTTTTGGCGTAGAAGTAAGGTACTAACTCCTGTTCTTGTATTAGCTGATGATTATTTGCAAGACACTTCATATATTGAGACTGTTGTGTGTTTGAATAAATCCACTCTTTAAAGATTATATATTTTTTTAACTTTTTGGTGAATCAGCAGAACACAAAGACAGCAGAGTGACTTTAAGTGCAAGGTTTTGCTGCAAATGAGTTTTACAAGTAGTGTAATCTACTTCTGCAAAATGTTTGAATGCTCAGGTGGAAGACTGGTGGCCCGTTCTACAGAAGAGAGAAGTATTTGTTTGATTCATGTCTAGCAACTTTCTGAAGTTTCAAAAGTTCTGCTTTATTTGTGTTTTTGAAAAACATATATTGCAGCATGGAGACCTTTATCTATTTTCTATTCCCCCTTCTGCTCGGTTCTTGAAGTCATATAACCTGATAGTTACTTTGCTTGGCAGTTAAATGCATGATTGACTGGTCACTTACAGCTACTGGTACAATATGATTTGTAGTTAAATGTGGTTAGTGTAAGTGTAAGTGTGCACTGTACTATGTGTCACACTTACAGTAGAAATATTGTGGCGGGAGCTTGTTGTGTCCACAGCAGTGCATGCTGGATGAAAAACATGAGGTTACAGCTTAAATGTGGCTGAAAGGTCAGGCAGTAATGTGTATGTGGTTGTAGTTAAGTGGTCCTGCACTCACTGGGAGGTTATCCACGAGTACCTTAAGCCAAGCAATATTGTTGTGTTGATCCGAGTTATTTTTGTTTATATTTCATACTACGTGATTAAGAACTACTGAATATGTATCATCATGTAGTTAAAAGTGACTGTACAGTAAGTGGAGCCTGTGTTGTGAGCCTCAGTGCTACTGGCTGCACTGACTGTTCCTCAATAATGTTTGTGTAACTAATTCACTGTTTCCTTCCAGTCTCTCTCTCATTCTCCCATACATACCAATAATAAGCTGCACAGAGGTCATATAAAGTTAATCCCCAACCAATTCGCAGAGCCCAATCATCAGTCACATGATTAATAGAGGACGTAGCCTCAGGGACAACGCATGCTATGTTTATGCTAACCTAAGATAACTGTGTCCTGGCTCTAGCTGGATTGACTTAATTTTGCATTTCTGTGACCCTCATTAGGACGTTTTGTTTTGTCTGAGAGAGAGCTTGTATCTGAGCGTGTGTATGAGATGTAACATTTCAAAATAAAAGTTGAGTTCTCGTACAACAGCATCTAAAATGTTCATTATTATAGTATCCCCTTTAAAAGGTCATTTGATTGGTAATTAGTATTTACTTTGTTTTGAATGACATTGTGTCTTCTGCAGTTCTATAGCTGGTTGGAAATTTTTTTCAGTTTACCAGCCATAAACCAAAAAGTTGATTTTGGACCCTGTACTACCCTATTTGACAATTTAATGAGTTCAAACAGTGGCATCAGCAAGAACATGGCTCTTCATCTGCACTGTAAAAACTACCTCTCCCACTTCCTCCCTCCTTTCCACCTTTAATCTCCCATTCAATGGCGTCTATGAGCCATCTGACATTTAAGAACCACAGCTATAATTATCAAGAGTATATCTTCAATAAACAGACTCAAAACGCAGCAGCTCTGTGTGTCCATGCTATAAACATTCACCCTCCTCTCAGACTGAAATGTCAAGCTCCATCTGAAGCGTGTGGAAGAGCTAAAATCTAATTCATCAGTGGGACTTTGAGAGGACAACTCAGTTTAACGTGTCTCTGTAAAACCCCTCAGCCACTGTTATCTTAATTGGTTCCAAAAGGACCTTTGTAATGCTTATCCATGCAGGCTTGGATGTTCCAATGGTTTTGGTGTCTGTCAGCTACATTGGGATTGATTTAAGTGGCTTTGCGTGTGTGCATGTGTCTTATCATTCCATGATTCACTGAAGAGGAAGTATTGGATGTGCCCAGGCTTCTTAATGTCTGAGTCTCCTGTCTGTATTTTTTTTTTTTTTACCCATTTAATTTTGCCTCTTTTCCTGAGGACAAATTAAAGGACTCGTTTAAATTCTGTACATTTTCATACACACACTGTCGTGAGGCCAAAACATCAGATGATGAGAAATCCTCAGTTCAGTATTCTAAGACAGTGGAGCACATGTGAAGACAGACTGCAGTGTGTTGTTCATCATGACAGTGTGAGTTTGCAAAGCTGGGTGACAATGGCACTTAGCTTTATGGCACCACTGTTTATATTTGGATTCCCTTCTCACAGCTAAATGACTGTGACAACAATGACTGTGACTGTGGCAACAACACCATCCAGCACTTGTGGCTCAACCACTCAGAAAATTCCCTCCAGATTATGTAAATGTAAGCAGAAGGAAACGATATGGTGGATTGTACATTTTACTGTGTTGTGTCAGTGTTGTTTTCCTGTAGCAGTTGATCATGTTACACTTTTTTGCTGATGTAAAAGAAAATCCAAAGATGTCCAGCCTCATTATCTTAACCTAACATCACTCATTTTGTTTCATGTGTTGGCGAGCAGCTGTGAGCTTTGCTACTGTTTATGAGTATCGGAAAAATGTGGGAGATGAAGCTCAGTTCTTCTGTTCACAATGTCAGCTAAATGCCTTACTTCTAAACATGAACTGGAGTTACTGGTGTCATAACTACAGGACAAGATGGTTAAAGTGCAAGTCCAAAGCACTCAAAGTGAAGCAGTTGTGCCATCTAGTGGTAAGAAGCCCTTACAGCATATTAGTCTTAACCTCTAAGGATGAAAATTGGATGAGCATTAGATTATCTGTTTTGTTTATTTTTCTTCTTCTTCTGCTTTAAAAACATTTTTTATACATTTTATTGTTGGTCAAAATTCAGACATCAACATGAATTAAATGCTTCACCAGTTTGAGTTTTATGCTTTGTTTCGATGTCTATTTTCCTTGCCTTTTTCTTTGCTTATTACTCTCTATTTTTTTCCCTAATTTTTTTCCCACTGCCCTTTTCTAAAAAAGCGTCTGGAGGACTCTTGCTCAAGGTCTCGTGGGCAAGAGCCTGGACAGCCCAGTTCCACATCTGCGCTCGTTGTCAACACAAACTCAGTCCAGCTCCTAGCTCCCATATCCAACCCGGTGATCCAGGGTTGTGACGTGATGTATGAACGTGATGGTGTTCTTACTTTTTCTCCCCCCACCCCTCTCTCTAGGTGGAACAGGAGAGAAGGACCGGGCACCAATCAGCCATGAATCCTTCCTGCTCATGGCAAACTCTCAGACAGACATGGATGACTGGGTCAAGGCCATACGGCGGGTCATCTGGGCGCCGTTTGGAGGAGGTAAAGCCAAACCTTGAGAACATGAGAAACATGAGAGACATGATCACTTTAAAAACACACAGACAGATTCCCGTCCTTGAACACATTTAACCTCATAAGCACGAGGGACAATTTAAGGCAGAGTAAAGCCAACAACAGACAGGCCAGAGTTTTAACTTGTTCAGAGAAATTAAACATATGATTATTGAGACTGATCCTCATTCGTAATCATTTACACGACTTGTACTGAGGCTGTTCTTTCCAAGCTCTAGACAGGAAGTATTTGCATTTCTTTGCAGCAGTTTCTGCAACAAGATATTACTGCTGAAATAGGAAAAGACGTCCCTGGTGTGTCTACATTATACTGTATAAGTTACAAACATGAGCCCAGTCGTGGACACTTATCACCCACCCACCAACACCATGTCTCATTTCTTTAGCCTGCAGTTTATTCTCACCCTGATGTCTCCCTGGTGTTAAACTACTGTACCTGACTGGAGTAATGTGATCAGAGTTCGCTGTCAATCTATTCCAGTATAAGAGAAGACAGGGCTCTTCTCTTAGGTTTCTGCCTGTGGTTTCACCCGTTGGTGTTGAGTTTGATGGGTAGTAAAGTTTTTTTTTGTCTGCTACAGAGGCATTTTTCCCTCTCCATGCAGCGGTGAGCCTGTGGTTAATTCTCACCCTGTCTGCTTCGGTCTGGATGTCTAACTAGTGTACTTGACAGGAGACCATAAATATAAGCAGGCCTGTGTGGGTGTGAACTGGGACATACGGAGCAGCTGAACAGCGTGGTGTTGGGTTACAAAGGAGCAGTGTATTAATAGGGGGATAAATGTAGAATAACACACCGGTGATATAGAGTATGATGTCAAATACAAATACACTGGTCCTCAGCACAATCACGGTGGAAGGACTGTGTCAGAGGTCATGAGATTTTTTGTTTGTTGGGATTTATTGTTTTGTACGTGTAAGCCCTACTGTGTTTGTTTCTTAAGTGTGTTTGTTTTATAGGTACGTTTTGTATTCGCCAAACAAAATTATGCATTTGTTTGTTAATGGTGTTTTGGATTTGCAAACCACATGTACAGTATCTGTTAGGGAGTCGAATGGAATTTGTAAAACATGTTTTGTTAAGTTTTGTCAGGAAATTAGCTCTTCAAAGATTTTTAACATATTTCCCAAATCAGCTCATGTAAATGTCCTCAAGTGAAAAAATGAATTTATGTAAGTTTAAAAAGAGGGGAACTTCAAACAAATTGAGCTGAGTGAGAGATCAGTTCTGGTCCAGCTGCAGCACAGATATATTATTTAAAAAAAAAAATTATGTCACAGGGGGAGAGAAGCATCACAACCAGCAGCATTCATCCATAGAGTGTAGTAGTAATCTGTTATCCGCTCGGTTACCCCATGCTGGCCTGGTCATATTTCTATCCGCTCTCTCAGATTCATAGGGTGGGGGGGGCGTCTGTCTCACAGTTCTCGGTCCAGAATAGATCTGTCGCCAACTTATAGACCTGTCGTTAACAGCAGGACTGTGGTCACAGCACACTGACCCCCCAGTCTGCTGGTCACATTTCTCTTCTCCGTCAGCTGCCGTTTGCTTCAGCTCCAGCTCCGTCCGTTCTTCGACTGTAGCTCGTTTCTGCGGTTCAGGTCTTTGTAAATGCAGCGTTAATCCCCCAGAGGAGTCAAATGCCTGAACTGGAATGGATGAACTTGGTGAAATGCGGGTTTGGGATGTATGAGAGACGCTCTCTGCAGCTGTGCAGCACCTGCTCGGTGAATTACTACGATTACTGTGAGCTGTCATCCAGCTGCGACTGCTGTAGCCAGTCAACAGGTAACAAACAGTAATTATTGAGCCAGTTTACCAGGTTTAACCGTTCGCTTTCTAATACATTTTAATTGATGTAATTATGAAGGAGAAATGAGAAATAAGACTTTAACATAATGTAAAAGTATTCAGTTTACAGTCTCAGGCCATCATGTAATGACATTCTCCTCAACCACTTGTTTTCCACAATTCTGCATAGAGGTGGTGTCTTCCTGCAAAGGACAGTCTCTAATGGTGATGAGTAATGATCAGTGACTGTTGTTCAAGTGAAACAAAAGAGTGCTACGAGACTGCTTTAACTGTGAGACACACTCAGAGAGACAGAATATTTTTGTATCAGCTCCATCATCAAAGGTCTGTTTTTGGTACTGAACAAAAAACAGTATGTATAATGTAAATTGTAATTCTGAGATCTCTATACTTGTTCCAGAATACACACAGGCCACCTATAACCCAGTGTTTTGAAAAGGTGCATCAATGGTCGAACCATCAAATATTTCATGTTTCCTCCGTCTTTCCTCAGGGATATTTGGCCAGCGTCTAGAAGACACGGTGCAGTATGAGAAGAAGTTTGGCCCCCGGCTGGCACCCCTGCTGGTGGAGCAGTGCGTGGACTTCATCAGGGAGAGGGGTCTGGACGAGGAGGGTCTCTTTAGGATGCCAGGACAGGCCAACCTGGTCAAAGAGCTGCAGGAGGCCTTCGACTGCGGTGACAAGCCTCTGTTTGACAGGTAGTTGGAAGGGAGTGTTACAAGGTTACACAGGCCTTTTGAGAGTTAAATGATAGAACATCCAGTAGACAGTGATTTTCTTTACTCCCTTGCAGTAACACAGATGTCCACACGGTGGCATCCTTGCTGAAGTTGTACCTACGAGAGCTGCCTGAACCGGTCATTCCCTTCTCCAAATATGACGACTTTCTAACCTGTGCAGAGCTGTTGGCCAAAGACGAGGAGGAGGTATGTACTCCTCTGTGTGTGTGTGTCTGTGTGTGTGTGTGTGTGTGTGTGTGTGTGTGTGTGTGCATTTAGTGCATGTGTGTTTATTTTTGTGCGTCTAAAACTTTTACAACCCACCTTTTATCAGGGGGTCCAGGAACTTGGAAAGCAAGTTAGCACTCTACCTCTACCTAACTACAATCTCCTCAAGTACATATGCAAGTGAGTCCACTCTCTTTGTCCTTTGATACTCTAACTTATTTCAGTTAAAAGTTAATATCTGACAGATGAATAATTCTTTATACCATCTGACAGTTTGGAAACTGATAATTATCACATGAGAATTTAGGAACAAATATTATCAGTCTTCAAGAATGATGACTGCTTCTACTTTAGTGTTTAACTCTGCATTTCGTTTTAGATTCCTTGATGAGGTCCAGTCCCACTGTAATGAGAACAAAATGAGCGTGCAGAACCTTGCCACAGTATTTGGACCAAATATCCTTCGACCCAAGATGGAGGACCCGGTCACTATCATGGAAGGTATGGACGATGTTCACTGAGTTCATGGTAAAATTTGACAAAGATACAAATGAAACATACTAGAAATACAGGATAAAAAAAACTCAGTTTGAATGTGGTCCATATTGTCCAGGAACCTCTCTGGTCCAACACCTGATGACAGTCCTCATTAGGGAACACAACCGCTTGTACTCAGGGAGGGACCAGGAGGGACCCGCCATACCCCAAACAGAACTCCCTGTCCAGGGGCATCAGCTTCAACATCGTAGCCTGGGAGCCTGGATCTCTGAGGAGGACCTTCAGAGCTGCCCGGTCTCTAACCCCGACCAAGAGCTGCACAGCAGTGCCTCATCTCTGGATGCCAAACTGTGTGCAGCTGTCACACCCACCCAGACCCCAAACCCAAACCCTGGACCAAAACTGGGGTCTTCATCAGGGAAGGGAGAGACGGTGGTCAGCCCGAGTAAACAAGCCAAGGCCATACCTTCCTGGAAGTACTCATTTAAAAGCTCCTCTGCACCACGTTCTCAGCCACAAGCTAAGCAAAGCGGCGGCTCCATGACAGATACAACTAGTGTATCTTCTGGTGGGGGAGGAGGAGGAGGTGGTGGTGGAGGTAACTGGCTCATGAATGGTTTATCCTCTTTGAGGGGACACCGGCGCACGTCTTCAGGTGAGCGGTCTGCCCGCGACCGAGACTCCACCGGCTCCTCACAGAGACTGTCCACCTACGACAACGTCACCTCCTCCTCCAGCATGGGGAGTGTACCAAGCGTCTCCAGCACACCGTGGTCCACCTCTTCCTGCGAGATCTCCGTTCCTGACTCTGGAAGTGAGCCTTCAGCAAACCAGAACTGTGGGGCAGGGGGTGACAGTGGCGAAAAGGGGGAGTGGATGGAGAGCCAGAGGGAGATTGACAGAGGAAGGGATGGAGGGATGATGATGGACCCAAGCTCTGAGCAGGACAGTTGCGAGGCCATGGAGCTGTGCAGCAGCAGTGCAGCCTGCAGTGAGAATGGAAGCATGGCCGTGGCAGCTGTTGTGCCGTCTATTATCATGCCTGAGGATGGAGACGGGGTAAATCTAACGCTGAGCAGTCTGGTGGAAGGACTGAAGGATGAGTTGAGGAAACAGAAGACTGCCTACGAGGCAAGGATACAAAAGTAAGTCTGTGTGAGAGTATCTCCTAAACTTCATCATATGTGTGTAGATTGTTTTTGTGGTGCTCATTGTGTCATAAATAAAGGAGTCAGATTAAACAATTTATCATTTGTATCCAATCAAGGGTCCAAAAAGCTGCCAAACATTGTGACACTGGCTTAGACTTTCATTATATCATCATTTTTCTGTTTTCCTCTCCACTGGGGATACCTCAACAGCACAATTGATTTTTGGTTGACAGTTAAATGAAAGATATTAACAGTTTCTGGTTTCTAGAAGTGAATTTAGACGTTTCTTTTTCATCAAGGGTTAAGTACCACCCTTTGCTGTAGATAATGCACAGACCTCATTGTGGATAGTTGCAGAGGCAGTTGTTTTAAAGTAGAATGTAGTTCAGATGAAAACTGTGCAAAGACATTTGAAATTTTTCAATGCTGCGAGCTTCCCAAAAACTATTTGAATGGTCAGATACCAGTAAAGGTAAGAGCATTCCTATGTGACAGAAACGTGCCCTGAGAAGCTTTAAGTTTTGTCCTTACACTACCAAACCATTTTGTAAAGGTCAATGTCAATGACTTTAGCTTTCTGTCTGTGCTGTTCTGCATCTCCTCAGACTGGAAGAGTCCAGTGCTGCTCTGTGTGCACAGATGGAGCGTTTGGAACAAGAGATGGAGCAGGAAAGGAAGAAGCAACGCATGCTTGAGATCAAACTACGAAACTCTGAACGGGCAAGAGAGGATGCAGAGAACCGCAACCGGCTCCTGGAGAAGGAGATGGAGGATTTCTTTTCCACACTAGGAGATCTGGCCCTGGGTGCGAGGACTAGCGACATTTGATACATCGAGGCCACTCATCTGTCCATGCCCAAAGCTGTGGCTGTCATCAGGGTTTATATTTTAGGGTCCTCTTTAGTGCATCAGGGCGTTCCTTCAAAAGAAGAGCAAAACAAGAACATTTAGGAACCGGCCATATTTGTGTACATTCTGGACAAAGTCAAAGGGAACTGAGATATGGAGATGATAGAGGAAATTCTGAAGGAAGTAAATATCAAAGTGGGACTGAACGTGTGGTCAGAATCATCTCCATTAAGGACCAGGTTTCTTTCTTAGGCATGCGTGAACTGGAACGTTAAGACGGTACTCCTGTGATTACACTCCTTGGTTTGTGTGGTGTATTTTAACAGTTTGAACGCCTGTATTTGACCAGTGGAACGTAATGCAATTTCTCTGACATTCTCTGTATTGGAGAGCACTGACTTCTTCAACCACTACTTTACAAGGACACTAAGTGAATAGATTTCGTGCTTAAACTGTAAGCCCCGTTATTAGAGGCGTTAATATTGAGTGCAGACAGCTGACTGATATTTATCTTTATCTGATATTGATCTTTAAGGAATAGTTTGGCATTTTCCCAGATGTCTTGTAACTGTACGGTGAGTTTTTCCAAATGACAACAAAAACTTTGCTTTCTTTTTGGCTGGATTTGAAGATAGGAAAGAGTTCTAGAAATTATCCAGAGTAACAGGTTCTGTTTCAGGACAGAGATGTGGATAGGTTGATAGGTTGGGGTGATGTGATCTGAGACATCTCAAAACCTTATCAAATGAAACCAACCCTATAAGCTTAGCTAGACACTACTAGGGTTTTAGAAGACTTCTTTTTTTTTGTGATTTGGGAGAGCTGACTCTCTAACAACAGGGGTAGCTTTAGCAGATGTCCCTCCACTTTATTTATCCTCCCATCCTTTATTTGTACTGCAGACACTGCTTCCTCTTTTACTGTAGAGTTTGGTTTGTACATCACAACACAAAAGCAGGTTCAGAAAACAAGATCTTCCAGATTATTCCTTTTGGTAACGGAACAGAACTGAAGCAGTAAGAGGTGGGACTTCTGCTGTAGCTACCTCTATACTCCTCTTTGTCCTCAGGCCTTTCCAGTGCCTCTCTCTTCACCATCTACATGGTTTCCATGTACAGTTGATGGCAAAGCCTCAGCTTTCAGGTTCACTCTGAACCTCACAGATGTCAATATACCTTTAATGTACATTTAATACAACAGGGACAATGAAAACAAATATTCAAGCATTTTCAACTTGCGCATGCTGCCTCATACACAGGACAGTGTGGCTCAGTAGGTGAAGACCATTTACGGTGTTAAATACCAAAGCTGCACCGCCTCAGCTGTTCCCTCACTAAAGATCAGAATGGCCTGCCTGGAAGCCATGTTGACTTTGGCACATGAAGCTGAACACTGCCCTCAAAAAAACAATGGAATTTCCTGGTTGTGCCTTCAGGGAAGTGTTTTTAAATAGGAATAATGTAGTGTTGCTTGCTTGTCCAGAGATGTAGTGCATATATTCGCCCATGGTACACAGTGTCTGCATTGTTTGTTTGTTTTTTGTTTTGTTTTTTTAAATTTTTAATATGGCAACAAACTGCTGAAGATAAATAACTTGATCTCCCTAGAAGGTGCCAATTCTTGTGAAAATGAATTGTGAATTGAATGGAAGTTTTGAATTAAGAATGTATACTTGTAGTGAATGTAATGTGTTGTTGATGAAACCAGCCCGCTGAAAAAAAAAAAGAAAGAAATGGAAACGATAAAGAGGGGAAAAAAAAATGTATAATTTCTTCCAGTTCTTCAAACCACATTTCTGACTCCAATCATCTTACTTTGACTCCAGCTTCTGGCAATGCTGAATATGAGATGTATTATGGGATGCATCACACAGACCCATCGCGTAGCTGTGATGCGCTGTTAATAATCCACTGGATGATTAACACTTAATTTTATGTTTCCACAATGAGGAGTTGCAGATAGCTGTTCTGTGAGAATTGCATGTGGTTACATGTCTTCTTTTTTTTTCTTTTTTTAGCAACTTATCAAGAATCAGAAGATTGTCCAGAAGTGGCTTAAGTGACACTTGTTTCTTTAAGGGCACTACAAACAGTATAACTGAAAGTGTGCTGTTGGTTGGACAAAGTGTTTTTTTTTTGTTTGTTTGTTTTGTTTTTTACATTTTATAAAGAAACATAAAACCTATGGTATTACATTATCCTCTTTGATTGCACAGGTTTACAAGGTAATTGTCCTTTCAGGCTATATGATGGTATAAATCTATAGCAGGTTCTTAGATTCCAACAGAGACATTTATTTTCCTCTCATTTATGTCTCATGATTAAGGCTGATTATCTATGGTGCTTATTTATTATGGATTTCCACTATTGTAATGAATGGACATGTATGGGAATAAAGGTGACAAAGATCATCTGAACAACATTAGTCTTTTCATTTCATGTAAATTTTCATGTAAATGTAACTCTTGTTGAAATAGACACGAGGTGACAGACTTCCAGTCTGGACCATAGATCACACTAAAGAAGTACTTGGTGCCACCAAAATGCAAGTTTACTGTACTGTATGCACAGCAACGAATCTCTGGCAACTTGTTACTACGGAAAGAGGAAGACATACAACCACAAATCAAAGTGTATTTCTTTTATTTGCAGTACATGTTTTTTTTTTTTTTTCATTTTTTATTTTTTTTTTTAAGAGGTGGCATCATCAGATCCCAGTGCGTGTATTCTAGTAGTGCACTTCTTCGTTGGTTGCGGTTTTTGGGACGCGCAGATCCAGGAATTCTTAAAACTACTTGCATGGCTGGATTCACTAGCAAACATTACAAACCAGCACCATACATATAATGATTTCTGGTAGGTATTTACTCATCTTTTTTGTGTTTATTAACATTATTGTCCTTACCACGGCCCCAAATCAAAATCTGTCTGCCATACTGTGACTGAATCAAACCCTGGCTGACAGATTTGTTTGGCGGGTAAGACTGATTACGTAACATTATGACTATAAACAAGTCACAGAAATAAAAACTGATCTTATTCATAAAAAAGGAAAACATGGATTGACAGTACCAAACATTTTCTTTACCTTCAGGAGACAGCTAACAAAGGCTAGGCCCATCACATACTACTAGCACAGTTTGCTGAAGGTATTGCACATTTAGTTTAAAAACAAAAAAACAAACAAAAAAAAAATACATATAACAATTCTCTTACTTCTAGGTGAAGTATACATAATGTACAAAACTAGAAGTCTGTTGTTGAAACCGACAAATAGTACACTTTCAAATAAATAAATAATGGAATCTGTTATTCACACGTCTTCGATAGCTAATTCTGCAGGCGACTAAATATATGCAAGAACTGGCAGAAATTCAGCGTGAGGTAGTTCATCAAAGCCGACTTAAATCAGAATGACATTGTTTGGAGAGATGCAGAAACAATAATAATAATAATAATAGTAATAATAATAATAACAATAAAGCAACAACAACCTAAGAAAAAAAAACTCAAATTATAGCCCCTAATGTTGGGCTAGAAAATTAAGAGCACTTTAGACAGCAAAGTGTTTTTCTCTGATTGATTCTTTTTAGCTAATTTGACAAATGGGTACATGTCACTGTTTCTCTCCCTGCTATTTGCTGCCTTCTTACAGCTGTGACACTGTTTAACTCCTAGTTTTTACTCATCTGTGGAAATACTACTATACACATTTACTACTGGACAGTACCAGTTTTTAATCCACAGTAACTAACTGCAGACTGAATTAAGTGTTGTACGGTACTACTAAGGCTCTGCAGCAGTTTCTTGCTAGCGAACCCTTGATGCTAAATTAACTACCAAACCGCTCTTTTTCCATTCTGGTGACGGAAAAGGAAAGCAGGAGCTGTTGCACCAGCTGTTCGTAAGTTCGAACTTAGTGTCATTAAATTCAATTAAATTGGGTTGCACCACACAAACTAGCTCTTCTGTAGTATTAGCTTGTTGCTAAACATTTACGCCCACTAACTGCCAGGTTTAACTGTTGTGTAGCTAACCGTCAAAACTAGCATTATCTTGCTAGTATATTAAATATTAATGTTATGTAGCTACTGACAAAGGTATCATGAGCTTGCCAGCATATTAAATATTAACTGTGGAGTAGCTCAGTGACAAAGCTAGCATTTGTTTGCGTTTTATATATATGTATATATATTACCCGTTTACCTATGAGGTAATGTGATATGGCTGTTAAATAATGATGTAACCTGGGAAATTTTTTAAATTTTGAAATAAAGTCCAAAAAAATAAAAACGGTAGCTCAATTTACAAAAGATTATACTAATATTGTCAGACTAAGACCAAATAAAGCTAATTAGGGTTCATTCTGAAACATGAATACTTGCATAAACGTGTCAGTAATACCTATATTTACAAAGGCAGTTTAATACATGATATGGCCTAAAAACAATTCCAGTTTGGATAGCTGACTGATTTTGATCTGACAGGGCTACAGATCGTTTTTGGCGGCCAGTTTTCTCATTGCTCCAGCTTTTACTCGTAGAGACGGTCTGAAAGGTTTGATGGTCCAACCCAGTTTTGTAAATTAGCAGTTGGTGATGGATTTACGAATAGCTGGTGCAAGTTCAGAACTTGAAAGAGAGAGTGAGCCATAATCACGCCTTTAAATGAACGGTTGCGTCTGTGTTAGCTCTAAATAGTTGGTATTCAATAACAAGTTGCCTAAGCAGAGCACAGCACAGAGCTACAGCATGCCACTCCGCTTTGAGCTTACAAGATTAACGTCCATGTCAAAGACCAAGACAGGGTCCAGACACACAGCCCTAGCAAAGTGATGTTTATGCCTCTGCTGTCAGCATCCACAACAACTGCTCATGATCCGTGACAGAGTACAACACATCCGGACTCTGCCTCTTGTGGAAAGCAGGTTTAATTATGCAACCTTAATAGATGGCGCAAAAGGCTAAACTAGAAAATACCATCAACTCCTCAGTTTCAGATAGATTTAAGCTTATACAGCTAGTTCAATCTTTTCCGTTTGGTACTTTAAAAATGAATAGGCCAGAAACACTGAAGTTGTTTGGCTCCACCTCTCTGAAATGTGTTGTCTTAAGCACCAATCTGCCTTTTAACCATAAACATCATCTATTTCACAAAATACTGACAATAATGCAGAGTTCACTCGCTTAGTTTGCTCCAGTAGTAAAGTGACTTGAACTTAACTTTTGAGTTCATTTTTCTCTCTTACAGTCATCATGTTGAATTAGTATTCAAAAAAAAAAAAAAAAAGAAAAGCCGAAAAACCTATAACCTATAACCTATACTTCAGTTGCTGTCACTGCAAAGAAATACTTTTTTTTTTTTTACTTTGATGAAAGACCTTGATAAAACTGCCTTTTCTTCTTTAATGACTCAAACACAAGCGTCTCACCGAAAACACCATCACCTTCTTACCCTGCAAGACACCAGTCTCCCGCCCGAGGGTCAAAATCAAAACAAGTAGAAAAATATACAATACATTTGTGAGAACTACAACCTCATCATCCATTATTGGTTTGATATGGACACTACTGCTATAATCCAGACGCCATAAAAACCTACACATAATGAATACACTTCCTCCCACGTATTCAGGAATGAATGACAAACAACAGGCACTTTTCCTTTCAAAAACAAATCAAAAACACTTAAAAAGGGCACTATTATTGCATACAGTGAGAATAATTTGTTTCTTTTGACTCGGCTTGCTTGTGCTGTTGTTTAACATGCTAAGTTTTAGGTTCTTTTATTCATAACCATAGGCAGGTCTGGTACGCAAAGTGTTTGGCCAATTTTTAGATTAAAAAAAAAAAAAAAAAAAATCACTTTCAAAATTTCCAAATTCACAAATGTACATTACTAATAACAGGATCTGGTAATAGGAAGCAGACATCTTTTCAAACTGGCTGCAGAATCGCTATCCCTCCGAGACACCAAACACAGACACGTTCACATGCGTTCTCAATATCGTAATTCCCTACTTGACTGAAGCACATTCTACTTACACCATCACCGATTTTACAACTTCACACAACTCTACGTCTCAAAAAAAAACCTCCCGAAACACAACGAAGAAACATTCTAAAGTCCTGAACTGTTAACAATACCTCACTGTCAGAGCAAGAGATCTGCACATCCAGTCCTCCGAAGCAATACCACCAACTCCATTTCCATAATGTCGCACTGCCTGTTGCACACAAGAGAAGAGGTACTTTAAAGCACTTAAAAATACAGAAGACAGTTATCAAAATGCTCCAAGTTATCTTGCGGGACCTCACTGTGCCATTATCCATCCCATAGCTTAAATGCAGATTGTAAAATGAATCGTATAGTGAAAGAAAATCTCAGTATTTTGAAATTCTGACTGAACAGGAAGTGAAGAATGCGCAAATTATAAAGCTTTCATTAAAGTTGAAATTTACAATGTAGGCTGTAGTAGTGACTCACAAGAAAAAAAATCTTTTTACAAATAAATCTAAATGACCATGAAATAAATGGATATGTCAAATGCATTTTAACCATATCCATATTATATGAAATAAATCAGGTAAGGGGAGTACTAAGAACATTTATCAATTAAATTATGTTTCAATGGCTCACTGCAAACTCATATCGAAGATAAAACTACATCTACCATAAAATCTGTACAAACTCAATCTACATTTATATGGCAAGTTGTAAAAGCGAGTGAAAACAAATGACTTTCAACAGAAAAATAGATCACATTAAAACATTTTACAGATATTTCTTTAAATTCTCACTGTCGGTTAATACAAACCGGAACATAGTGAAATCATAAAAATTCTCTTATCATCATCTTAGGTTTCTGAAAAAAAAAACTTAAGAAATGCCACAATAAATTACAGCTAGGACTCAAATAAAGAGAAATCCTAATTAAAACTAAAAAAAAGACTAATAACTGTCATAAAAAATAAAGAAAGAAGATCTGTCCTTTCAGAAATAGTTCTCAAACAGCTAGCTGGCTAATCGCTACACTACTGAAGACAAGCACAAAGAGGAGGTGGGAGGAGGCAGATACAGGGGGCGGGACCAAGAGCCAGTGTCGGGCAGGTGGTCCCAGAGGTGACTAAGGGGTGTGGCCCGGCCAAGCCCAGGACCAGGAGGAAGTGTAGATGATAGTCATCTGCAGCAGCCCAGGGGGCCAGTGGTCGTAGCAGCGGCGGCGCTGGCCGTCTCCAGGCTGCTGTCGGTGTCAGTCAGAGTTGGGTCTGTGGACATGGAAGAGACGTCGTTGGCGGAGGCGGAGGAGGAAGTGGAGGGGTGGTGCTGGTGGGGGCTGCTGCTCACTGTTGCACCTGTGCTATGAGAAACAGGAGAAGGTCTGTGGTCAGCCATCGAAGGTTGTTGTGTGACAGTGGCTGAGCTAATAAAGTCTGGGTAATGCTGGAGAGGTGGAGCTCTTCTACACTGCAGGGGACGTATTATTATGGAGATTCTGCTTAATAATCCTGTGTCACTTGTAGATTTATGCCTTTAAAGCTAAGTAGGGTCATTAGAGAACATGAAATAAGTGTCTAACTAGACAAATCACTGTGCTAATTCAGTCACTCTCCTGCACACACAGTGTGATTCCATTAGAGGACGTACTGAAGTTCAGTAGGAGCATACAAAGATGAGCTCAAAAGAAAATGCCTTTACTGCAACAGAGAAACTATAATCATACGTCATGCAGAACTGTAACAGTGCACAGTCGCAGGCCTTTGATACAGTCTACACTCTCTGAGCACTTTATTAAGAACACCTGTACTCCTGCTTATTTATATGATAAGCCAATCAGCCAATCATGTGGCAGCAGTGCAGCCTATAAACTCCTGCAGATACTGGTCAGGAGCTTCAGTTCATGTTCACATCAAACATTAGAACAAGGTCTGTGTAAACAGACCAGGCTGGTGGTGGTCCTATGGTGTGGGGAGTTTTCTTGTTCCACCTTAGTACCAAACAAATCATGGTTTGAATCCCACAGTCTGTTTGAGTACTGTTCCTGACCATGTTCATCCCTTTAAGGCCACAGTTCACCATCTTCAGAGCAGGACAAAGCAAAGGTCGTCTTGAACTGGTTTCATGAACATGACAGTGAGTTTGGTGCACTTCAGTGTCCTCCACAGTCATTTTTCCAATATCTGCTGGAATCCATGCTACAAAGGACCAAGACTGTTTTGAGAGCAAAGGGAGGAACTACCCAGCATCAGCATGGTGACTGACTCTCAAACACACAAGAAACTCCACTAACCTATGGAGGGTGGCTGTCCCCTGATGACGCCATTCTTTGTCCTCTCTTCCCAGTCCAACACTTCTTTATATATCAACTCTGCAACAAAATACAAACATTTGGTTCAGGTGAGAAAAAAAAACCGAGAGCTGTAAAATCTAGTTGTTTTATCGGCCTCAATCCCAATCATAAAGGAGGATAAAGAGTAAAGAGTATAATGGTAGAAATAGGAATGTGTATGCTATATCTACTTTTTAAATCTGTCTCATAAATAGAACTTTGTCCCACGAAAGCTCACAAGCCTTAGGTCTTTTTTTTTTTTTTTAGATTTTTCTCTCTGTCTTTCTTTCTTTCTTTTTTTTTTTTTAACAGGATAATCTAGGAGAGAGACACATGATGACATGTCCTCCAGCAGTGCGTGTGGAATCAGGAAACACCAACATGTCTCACCTCAGGTGTGAATCTCCTGCTGTCATTATCACCCTCACAGCCCTGAAAAGAGCATCGACACTGAGGAAGCCCTGTCCACACACACCCACCCCTGTGATCTGGGTATAGATCTATAATTCTGACCTCTCCTCTGTTTGACCTATGTTGAACAATCATTTCCTCAGTGTTGTTCCTGTTCAGGAACATGGCCAAAACTGGGTCATTTTTGTCTTTATATTTATATGAAAATACCACAGATTGATACGTCAGAGTGTAAAACTGTATTCTACACAAGAGCAAATATTTGGATGCAGATAACTGATGACATAATGTGCGTGTTTCAGGCGGTGAAAACAGGAAACCAAGAAGAAGAAGTAAATGAGTGCGTTTATGAATTCAGACAGACTACGCGGAGGAACGTTCACCTCAGTTTGAGAACGAAGATTAAATGTCCCACAGGCTGCAAAGAACAAAGCCAGACCAACTTATGCAACACACTGCAAAAAGCTAAGCACTTATGACAGCTTATCAAAGAGGAGAGGAGTAACAGAGGAGCTCTCCTACCTTTCCACTCCTCCACTGTGTGCTCTCTCTCATCCAGCTGCTTGTCTGTGATCACTGGTGGTGGCTGCAAAAAAAAAACACAGACAGACACACGTTTGCTATATTTCAGGCCAGATGGTCAAACTAAACACAAGTCCACAAACATCAGATGAACAAACATGAATGATCTTCAGAATCAAAGAGAGCAAAGTAAAAATTCTAAATTCTCTCAAGACAAAATATACCTTAAAGTTTTTACTAGAGCTGCAGCTATGACTGTTTTCATTATCAATTAATCTGCCCATTGTTTTCTCGATTAATTGATTATTTGTTTTGTCAACAAAACAGAAAAAAAAATTTAAAAATTGCTTATTATGTCAATCAACTAATCGATCAATTAATCAATAGTGGCTATTATTTGGAATCAAACTCGTGATTGAAGTTCTGGGACTATTTAACCTCTCAGCCAAAACACAAAACTGTTTTCATGCTACCCTTCAATCTTTTCTAGACTTTGGTTTTATGTTTTTCTGTAGAAGACACGAATGATGATGGTTTAATCACAAAGACAGTTTATCGTTACATCCAACTACCATACCTGAACTTTTCAATCATCGCTGTGAGCCTAAAGCTTGCTCGTTCTAATTTCAACCCGTGATGAGCAAAACTCGACCTAGAGAGGGGAAACTCATCTGCTGCAGCTCCCGGCCCAAACCCGAAAACCTACAGACTCAGCTACTGATGGCACGAGATAGAAAACCTTCCACAAATTAAACCCATTTAATGCTGATTTTATTTTTCTGGTTTGATGTGCACAAATCTTTCCAGCAAAGTACCACAAACTACAAAATTCAAATTTATATCACTGACAGAGTCGGAATAAACTACCCCCAAAGCCAGCCGTGAGATAGAGTTATCCGTCCACACCAGAGTATACAAATCTGCGTTTTTCAAGGCTGAGCTGTCAGTTCTGAGGAATCTTTTCATCCCACAGAGGAGAGGGGAGGGGAGAAAGCAACAATTCACTTCATCTCCCAATCCGTCTGATCACAGGCAAAATCAATTTGCACTGGCTGAGTCACTGTGTTTGCAAGAAGAGCACAAGGGATTGTCACCAAACACGGAGACTCGACTTTAGAAACGTTTTCAGATTTTCTGAGAACCACGGACGTCCCAGCACAAACACACATTTTGCATGCAGAGAGCATTTTCAGAGAGAAAAAGGAACGGAGTTTCACACTTTGCACTCATCAGACATAAAATGGAGTTTTTATTTTTGAGACATGGGCTTTTCTCACTGGAGAACAAAACTGGAAAAATATATATATAGATATATAAATGAAACCAGACAGCATAAACATGTGAGAGGCTGGAACCTGAGAATGTGGCAGTCTTTCTTAAGAAAATGACTTAAAACCATTAATCGATTATCAGAATAGTTGCCAGTTAGTCCACTAATTAATTAATCAACAACTTGTTGCAGCTCTAGATTAAACCACAACCTAACAATCATGATGATGCAGGATTAGCTCAGTTTTTGAGTTTGAACTCGATGCACTGGTAATTAAAAATACTTACTGCCTCCACTTCAGTCGGGTCGTACCACACGTTGATATACGGATGCTGGAGAGCTTCGTCCACCGAGATCCGCTTTGACGCATCGATAACCAGCATCTTGGATAGTAGGTCTCGGGCTTGGCTTGCTGGAAAGAAATAGTGGCAGAAAATAAGATAAGCTTTCAAATTAATAGATCTGTATTAGGAGTGTCTGGCTTCGTTAATGTGTTGGATTTCCTGTTAAAACAGGGACGGACCATTCACAAGTGTAAGAGAATTGAGTATCTTTGAGGGAGGAACCAACAGTTTAATCTGATGGAAGGGGTTTGGAAGGGCAACTGTTCAGAAATCGAACAGTTTCATTAGTTGGAATGTTGTCATGTTGTCTGTATTTTAGTTTATCAAGAGCATCCACCTTGATAATCACGTTCCGCCTGAAAGCCTTGCAAGTGTGGACTATTAAAGCTCCAATACATGCAGTCTACCCAGAGTACTTCAGGGGAATACACTGTTGTCACATATTCCTGCCTGTGTAAATTAATGAGGACAGAAAAGGATGAGTTTTTTTATTTCCCATCTTGCAACAGCTCGGCAGGCGCTTACTGTGAGTGTTCCTGTCATCTTCTCTCCATTTACACATGAAGACACGCTTGAGGTAAATTCTTCTTCACAGTAAACAACTTGGTCCTGAACTGTCAGCTTCTGTAATAAGCGCTTAATCTAAGGCAGCCACTGAAAATGTATCTGTCACTTGGGCTTTGCTGTCAGCAGATGTTCGTAACATTGCAAACACATGGTGCAACACACACTGATGCTATATCCAGGAAAACTTTATATTGCTGCTTTGCAGTGGCATGAATACACACTCACTGAGTCACCATGGACCCATTATATTAATCCTCCAATTACAAAAACAGCTATTTAAGCCACCCGTGAAAAATTAGCCAAAAAAAAAAAAAAAAAAAAAAAGACAGCTTTAAGATAGTCTTTTGTACAAATCTAGACCAGCAAAGAAGAAGCTGATTGTGGCTGACACTGACTTCCTCATTATTCCTGGCACCTTCTCGTATGTGATAAAACAGTAATTTGAATTTTCCAAATGTTTTCGCCTCAGGCTGGACAATCGCTGCACCTGTAATTGGGCAACTATGCACCAACAGGGTTTTAACTCATAGCAGGCAATAAACTCACAACCTTAAAACCAATTTTCTTGTGCTCCAGCAAGCCTGTACAAGACGATTTAAATAACATGGGCATGAGGAGAAACTGTGGCATCTTTACCTTTCAGTTTGTTGTGTTCAGAGTCTGCAGGAAAGAGGACATCTGGGAAGAGCTTCTCAAAGCTGTAGCCGGCGTACCGTGGCCGGTTCTCCACGTAAGTCCTCACAGACTGGTTGAGCTTCATCAGGAACTCCTGAGATGGCGTCCCCAGCTGCTCGATCACCTTATTCCACTGGTCGATATCTTATGATTAAAGTATTAAGAAAAGCCCTAGGCTGGGTTTGGACAGAAAGAGCGGCCATTCCCGAGTTGGTCTGGGTCATTTTGAGCTGATGAGTAATAAAAGAGAGCTATCCAGAGTTTTACTTATAAAAAAAGGTCGTAACAGATTTAAATCTCATTCAAACCGGTGAAAAATCTGTCAAGATGGACTGTGTGGGATACATACACTATGAAATGTGTTGGAAAAATGATTTCAAACATCTGTACTATACAAGGTGAGGCGGGTGATGCTCCACTTAAATCGTCCAGATGCTGGAAATACGTATGCAACTTGTTTTTTGTTTTTGGGGGGTTTTTTTTGGGTAGACAATAAAACACACAAATACAAATGTAACATGTACGGATCAACCTGGAGGACACAAAGAAATTCTTGTTCACATCTTTGTTCATCCTTAAAGAATGAGGGACAAGGACAAGCCTGGTTGGACGGTAAAACAGAAAACGTTCCACAAAAAGGCAGCAAGCGTAGATTAAATCAACACTGCTGTTCAGGTTGTTGTAAGCTGACTGTCAGAAATAACAACTCTTTAGTTGGCATATTTCTTTGATCAAACATTAAGATAACTGCTCCAAACATCGCCAAACATCAACTGAAAACACCGTCTGTGGGACAGGTTAGTCATCAGTTATTAAATAATTAATTTTAAAAAATCTATAACAGAAAACTGCTGACATAAACACAGCGTCAGACTGAATAATGGGGAGGAAAAAAAACGGCAGTTAAATCAGACTGTTAGCTTAAAAGAAACTGTATTCTCCCACGCACGAAAGACGGTTACGTCATTGCTCATTAAACGCCTGTGAATAATTATATTAACAGGAGCAGCAGAGGTTACAACAATTTTACTAGTAATAGTTTTAGCTGCAAGTAACGTCTGGCCTCCCATTGTGTGCAAAGATATGAACAAGACGTCAGACAAAGGATGAGACAAGATTTCTGGGGGTTTGGATGGAGGTCCAACTCAAGGATACGATCAGTGCCTGGAAACAACACACTACCCCGGACCATTTCAGCCATGATGCAGCCAACAGACCAGACATCAACTGAAAAATGAAATGACAACCACTGAATTAGCATGCAGGACTGAAAAACAAACGAAAGAAAACAAAACAGACACAAATCAAAAGAACAAAAGGGTAAAAGAAAAACAGGACACGATGTACATGCCAGGTAAAGTGTGTGATACGTGACAAAAATGAACTGCATGCAGTTGAGTGCACTATCAAACCTGGGTCAGCGTCCCACAAGGCTAAGGAAAATTACAGCAATAAACTTTTTGGCTAGCATTTACTTCATATGCTGCATATTTCTCCAAAGATCCAAAGTGGAAGTGTTTAATATTCCTTCTACTTCAGGTGCAATGAAGTGAGAGTCTAACTTTCAAGGTCTTCTGAACATTTTTCTTTGCAGAAATGCATTTTAACACCCTCTGTATCCTCACTGCAATATGTGTGGAACATGTTAAACTGAAATATTCTCATTAATAAGGCCAGAAATTATTAAGCTTGAGCTTTATTGCCACCCCCATGTGTGACACTGCAGACTGAGCCTCACAGTTTATTCAGAATCACATTCTAGATAAAGACTTAGCAAGTCATTATTTTATGTGACTGTTGCTATGGCATCTACGAACACATATGGAAAGCAGTTTGAGGACATAAGAGGGTATTTTTTTTTGCAGTTCAGTTCTCTGCTATGGATGAGCAAACTATTAAATTCTATTTTGGGTTTTTTCATGTGACTGTCATGGAGCTTGAAGCAACAGTACTGCTGCTGAGGTGAGTGAGGAGGGAGCTGTGTGAGTTTGCGTATCTGTAGGAAGAACAGGTGGGTGGATGCAAATCGAGGTGTCAAGTATATCCGAGAAATAGAATTTCTATAGTTGCTCACAGGATGTGATCTGCGTGCGATCCATCTGATGAAAAATAATGGTTTGAAAATACTTTCTTTTTTTTTTTTGGTGCAATTTGTTTCACAAGAAATGCCAGACACTGCTGCAAGCAGCTCAAGGATACAATCCCTTCCTGGAAAAAGGATTTTGTGGCGAACCATTTCTGCCATAATGCAGCCCACAGCCCAAATATCCACTACATATGCGCAGCATAAAAGAAGGGAGAAGAGAATAAGCAAAAAAAAAATGCAACAAGTCAGCAGGAAAAGTTAGTGTCAATGATTTTGGTCAAAAGAACTAAGGATGAAAGGTAACTATTATTTAAACTTCTTGTTGTAATGGAGCATTATTTCTTAGTCTCCGCCCCATGATGTCTGTACGAAAGAATCATTTTTATCTACAAACTGAGATTTGCTTTAGTGGCGATACCACTCTTGTGTCTGTACACTAAATACAAAGCTACAGCTGGGAAACAGTTAGCTTAGCTTGGCATAAAGACTGGAAACAGGGGGAAACAGCTAGCCTGGTCCTAAGGCACCTCAAGCTAGCTGTTTCCCTCTGCTATCCGTCGTTATGCTAAGCTAAGCTAACTAAATCCTAGCTCTAGCTTGTAACAGACGGATATGAGATTAGGTATCAATCTTCCCAGCTAAATCTCAGTGAACAAGCATTATTTCCCAAAATGCTGAACTATTTCTTTAAGACAATTTTCCATAAACTGATAGGTTCCAAGCAGGAGCGCTAAGTGAATCTGCTCAAGCATGCACAAGTGCCTGTATCCATACTGCTGTTTTTTGGGGGGATTTTTTTTTTTTTTTTTTTTTTTTTAGCCAGGCTGTGTCGAGCTCAGGACAGGCAACCGCTTAATAAAACATCAAACGCATGCTAAAGCACTGCTCGGCACTGGAGTCCCCTGACAAGAAGTTTCCCACAAAGCAGTGATGCCCAACGTGCCAGCTTCCCCCCAAGAGTGACCTTTAAAGGAAAAGGGAGTGTGTGTGTGTGTGTGTGTGTGAGTGTGTGTGTGAAAGACAGAGAGTGTGTGTGTGTGTGTTTGGGAGGTGCAGTTGAAACATCTCAAAAAGGGGAGGACCATGCAGCAGGCCAGGCAGCAGCTCCTCATTGGCCAGTTGCTGTCAAGAAGCCGCTTCCTCCACTCACCATTGGCCTGGTAGCCCATGCCCAGGATGACTTCAGGGGCACGGTAGTAGCGGGTGACCACGTAGGGCGTCATGAGGAGGCCAGTTGCGGCCGTCCTGGCCAGGCCAAAGTCCAGGATCTTTAGAGTACAGTCGGACTTCACCACTATGTTACTGGGCTTCAGGTCCTGGATGGAAAACACAACACTGAGAGTTACAAACTTGACTGATACTGAGATAGCACTTATTTATTTATTTTATATTGTTGGGCTTTTCCCTAAGTTAGGTGTTTTCGTGTCAGTGCTGCAATATGTGCTGCACAGCTTCATGTCAATCACATGACACCTACAGGAAGAAACCCAAGTCTCCGCTAAGTAATAAGACATGTATTTAGTTATAACTGTAACTGGCACTGGTGGTCTCTTTTTATCGAACTAACCTATCATTCTCATATCTGCTGCTCTTCAAAGTTCCAGGACAAAATGAATCCTGTCAAACAAGCCTCGTTTCCTGTGGCTATAATCTACCAATGCCTATCTGCCACATGATTTATTACAGCGGCTAATTTGTCTGCCGTAACACGGTTGACTAATTAGTTTTCAGCGTAATTTACATAGCGACAATTACACTGGAGAAGTATGCAATGACTATGACAACAACTCCCAGCCAAGTGGCCAAAATTGGCTGCTCACCGCCAAACAATACAACTCTCATCTCAGGAAGGTTTAAGTGCTTTAGATGTAAAAAACCCCATCATCATAATCAGCATCATCACTTCCTAACAATGAAACTGTCAAACTAAAGCACAGTCGATTGTGCTTGAATGCCTTGATGAGTAGGAAAGCCTACTCTACAGCGAGTGTTTTGCAGTGGTGAGCATCTTAAAGAGGACGAGAGAGCTTTCATCCCAGAGACAACGGCCACAAAAACAAGAGAGCTGAATCTTTGGCGACCATGACTCATATTGCATCTGTTCACCTTATGAAAGCTTTGCGTGCTGAGCTGCGCCAAAGCAAGCTACGCCTGTGGCTCAATTAGTTCTGGCTGGAAGAGCACGAGGAGCTCCGCTAATCTACTGCTGCTTCTTTCACTGAGGGTGATTGACAGACTGCTGTCCGTGTTTGTGTTACTGACTGTGTGTGTGTGTGTGTGTGTTAGTGACTGTGAGTGTGTGTGTGTACAAGAGGGATCCTGTGTATACTGCTGATGCTGCTTCGGGGTGTGTGTGTCTCATACTGTGCGTGTTGTTTCAAGGTGAATATGAGCACCTGAGTGTGTGTGAGTGTGTGTGTGTGTGCTTGTATTTATGTCGTCATTTTTTAAAGTAAAAATATCAAATATTTGCCGTTTCTAGCTCCTCCAGTTTGAGGATTTGATGCTTTTCTTTGTGACACAAGACCAATAAACTGGGTGTCTTCGGATTTAGCAGTGTTGGTTGAACAAAAGGAGACATACGAAGATGTGACCTTCATCTGTGGGAAACTATGCTGGGCATTTTTCACTATTTTATAGTCTGTATAGACAAAACAACTAATAGTTGAATCCAAAAAAATCTGAAGATTAATCTCTAGTTAAAATAATCTCTAGCTGCAGACCTAGTTATCTACCTCCTTCGAGATAAGTAAAAAAATATCAGGTTTTATATGGGGTTATGGGTCTGCCGATTTCTTGGCTGGGAGCAGTGACCTCCTAGGACAATAGGAAGTCTCTGTACCCAAAAAAAAAAAAAAAAACCTCCAATCTTCTCATCAAACTCTTATCAAGATTTCAAGGTTTTAAATTTTTCAACGCTGTCTATAACATTTTTTCTTGATAATAACTGCCAACCACATTAATCATTTTATTAACTTATCACTGGTGGCAGCCTTGTTATTTGCTGTAAATTTCTGAACACAAAATAGCCATGGTTGCCAAGTCAAAAAAGGCTAATTTACAGCTGCATATTGGTTTGATCTTACATATGTGAGGCCTAATATGTGGAACTGATTCATGCAAACTGTTTGTGGGTATGAGTCTCACCCTGTGTATGATGCCTGCGGCGTGTAGGTGTTTGATTCCACACAGCATCTGGTAGAGCAGGTAAGACAGCCTCTCATGGTCCAGCTCCATCTGAATCACCTGGCAGAGGTTGGCATCCATCAGCTCCATCACTAGATACCTGCAGGGAAACCACAGAGGGTAAACCAAACAGGCAGGTGGACATACCTGCACAGAGAAACCTACACACACACACAGAGGTACCATATGTTGGCTTATCACCAAGTACTTTAATTATTTCATATGTGATGTGGTCACTTATATGACTTATGTAACAGAGTAGTACATCTGAAACACATTAAAAATGCCATGCAATATGATCAGGGAGGTAGTTATCTGAAAAATTCCATGTGTTATTAGTCTCCAGATATCCAGCTGTGTCTTTGCTATGTCAACACTGAAAAAATGCATGTAAGTTAAATTAAAAAAATAAAACCATATTTTGGACTGTTAGTTCTTCACCCATGCAGCACTTTTTTTTGCATGGCATTTACAAAGTGACAGAAAGTGTTTTCCTTTTCTAAACAGTGATGATGTTATATTATCTGGCAGCTGTTACATCATCGGTCCCTTCAATCCTCCTACATGGAGTAAGGAAATAGTGACAGATTTTACTCATTTAGATATTTATTTTTTTTGGAAAAGGAACCCAGCTTGCTGTCACAGTGTGCAGTTTAAAAGTGTGTCGATATTTGTATATACTCCATATTTTAACACCATACATGGACTGAAAATGGGTAAAATACAGTGTCACGTATTCTCACCCTGTAATACAGGTATGCATCTACGGACAGTAGATTACAGTTTATCTCTAGCATAGCTGTGAAGACACATCTGCTCATTCCCCATCAGCTGTGGCAAGAGCAACCAAGGTTATGGTGAAGGCCCTCAGAAGATAAGACAGGCAGTCTGATCGGTGAAGGAGGTAAACAGCCATGATAAGAAGCTGTTGCCTTAGGTTCTCAGGGCCATTTTGTTACACACGTTCTTTCTTAGTAGGACAGAAGTATTGGGGTATCCAACACGAGTTAGGTCAAATGCGTGTTAATTTCAATTTTAGGGAAGATGAAGAAGTCGGATTGAGCCAAATCCGGCGAGTGGGGAAGCTGGAGAGTGATGACTGTGCTGTTGCAGCCAAAAAATTTGGAGCACCCAACTGCCGTCACACCACAGTTCAGGTAGTTTGCAAGTGGTCACATAATGCAGAATACTGACCCACAAAAGTTATTCCTCACACCTGCTGCATTACCGTGCTACGCTCCATTAATTTACAACAGGAACAGTCTCTGACTTTCTGATTGTACCTCGTATGTAGGTGATTTTGTGTCATGGAGTCATTTGATTTGGACCTATAGTGAGTGCCATGTAGGTTTACTGACATGTGAGTCTGTCGGGGTTTAAATACGCCCTGCCAAGGTCATTACACTTGTTAAATTATATTGTTTGTCTCTTTTCTCCTTGATGCATCAAGGATCAATAAACACTCCTGCTTAAGAATCTGAAGATCTCCCAAAAACGTCCTTCCGTACTTCCTTTGGTTCACAAGATTTTCCTTCACATTAACTGTGTATTTGCCCTGCAGCCCTCTGGCTATGATTTGTCCACTTTCCTTTTTAGCTCCAATCAAGCAGACGCAGCACTGCAGACACACACACACACACACACACACACACACACACACACACACACAGAAAGGGCTTCTAGAGGATGGCATTAATCATGTTTGTTCCCGTCATACTCTGTGAAACCATCACATCCCCCACATTTGGGTCTAGTATTCCCCTCTCTGTGATTCTACAGTCAGTTTACATTCACATGGACATCTTGTTGACTTCAAAACACATCCAGGATTCTGCTAAATATACCCCAGTGTGGCTCTCATTAAAGGCACAGTCCACACAAATGCAAAATTTATAAATGTCAGGGTACACAAAGGAATAGCACTCCACCAGAACCATCACGTTTACTCATTTGTAAGTTGCAGATGTCCGTGTTATGATAGCAAACCTTGATATCAAATATGATAATTTAACTGTGACATTCATCTGTGTTCACAGATATCTCAATATCAAAAAACTGTACCTCAAAATGAACTTTTGTCAAATTAAAATATCCACTTTCTGTGATCACACATGTTATAAATATGTTTCTTGACATACATCTCCCTGCATTACATAATCTCAGTAGTAGTAGAGAGGCAGGATAACACACTAACCACAGATTCAGCTAAGCTGCACAAGCCCCTAAAAGTCAGAAAAGATCACCTAAGCCCCCAGCACGACATATCCTGTATTGATTTTACAAACGTGCAGTGAGCAGATGTTATATGGCTCAGTTATACTCACACATCTTGAAATTCTTCCAGTGTCTTCTGTGGTGTGAAAACATTTAATAGGCCGATTATCTGCAGATTTATAAAAAACAAAAACATGGTTATTACTCTGTCAGTCCCGAGGAGAGACGAAATGACAATAACACCATCTCTGCATCTCTGAACCAGCAGGGCCGACTGTTCGTCTGAAAGGCTCAGACTGCAGCAGCCTGTGCATCAATAATGAATAACAACAGGACATTCTCTACACTACATATAAAACATGACACAGCAAAGGAGCACTGTGGTAATCCTCAGGAAGTCCAGCTGCCAATCAAACACGGTGGGCAGCTTTTTGGATCGCTAATGTCTCTGCAGCAGAGAGCTGCAAGATGGAAATTTCCTTCTGTAAAAACCACGTATTATAAATTTTTAATTGTGAAACAACCTTTTGCATTTAAAGCCAGATGTAAGCCTGTTAGAAAGCTTATGTCTCACAGATGAAAATACACAGTCCCTAATGATATACAGAAACTTTAACTTACATTCTTGTGGTTGACACATTTCATGAGCACCAGTTCTCTGTAGGCCCGTTTTGCATGCGTTTGATTCTGAAAGGGTCGGCTCAACTTCTTGATGGCAACGTTCCTCTCCAAGTTGTGGTCATATGCTGAACTGAGGGGGGGTGGAAGGAAAGCAATAACTGAGTCAATAGTAATACATGTCAAATAAAACAAAAAAAAAAAAAAAAGAGTATCAAAAAGAGGAAAATAGTTTTTAGACACGTTTGACCACTGATTTAACCATTTGAATTCTTAAACCACCAGCTGTTTGCAGTCTTTTTGATTCATCCACTATGAGTTGCCACAGTAAAACATTTTCAAGTCCAAAACATATAGGGTCTTTAATATGTTGAAAGTTCAAGAGCTGAAGTCCAGCTGAAATCACACTTAAAAAAATAGTCAGTTTTCAGAGCTGGCAATCAGTCCACCTCTGGAACGATGGATAGGCAAACAACGCAATCACGGCACAACTGTTCATATGATAGAAAATCGTCATCATATACAGGAACCAATCCTGAAATAGATCTGAGTGATCCTGGGATTCAGATTGAAATGTTTCGACTCCCACCCTCCCCCTAATCCTCTCACATCTACAGCAATACACCGGGAACACAATACGATGCTGCACAGTCAACAGATACTACATTATGCATTGATTTCCGTGTTGTCTGCAACTCCTCATCTAACATCAGATGTCATCAACTTTCAGAGCCAAAGGCTGGCAAAGTCTGAGCACTGTATCAGATGCTTCTGTCCAATGTTTGCCCATCTGACAGCTTCTATGTGGAAAGTTTAATCCTGAAGTTTAACAATCAATAAAGGTTCATTCAAAGAAAGTCTGGATCATAATTTAAGATGTGAAAAGTTGCAGTGAACTGATTTAACATGAACACTATCACATTATGAGTGATACTGAAACATTATTTCATTTCAAGTTTTTTAACAAGTTTGTGTGAGAAACACACAAAATGACTAAATGATCTTCACTCAAGGTCCACTTACAAGCATTTTTCAAAGCTTTCAACCACATCTAATGATGGTCAGCAGCAGAAGGGAGCAGACTGCTGTCCTCAAGTAATCTAAGTAGGTGACCTTAGCTACTTCCTTGACAAATGAGCAAACGCCTTTTGCTTATGAAACCATGCGGTGCAGTTGAAAGCACCAGGAAAAAAAGATAGTGAGTGGACCTTCAGTTAAGATTTTTTTTACTCTACTACTATTTCCAAAGTCATGAATTTATTTTCACATGCAATTAAAATGAGTATTTTTGGGATACAGTGTTTCAGATTTTTTTTTTTTTCTTTTAACTCACCAGACAATTCCCTGTGCTCCGGATCCAATGGGTCTGAGGTTCTGGTAGCGCTTTAAAACCATAAAAGTTGAATCACCCACATCTATACTGTAGTACTCCTTTTCACGCTTGTTCCGGTTCATGGTGAAGCCTTGGACGAACGCTGTGACAGGGCATCCAAGTGGAGCTGTCCTCTCAAGACCTGCAGAGCGTGAAGAGAAAACATTTTCACGCTTTGGTTTCACACTTTCCATCCAGCAGACAAAAACAACCACAATGAAACTAAGATATATGGGCTTCAAAATTCATACTACGTACTTTGTATTTGGTTAAAAGATTTATGAGAACCATTCTTCTTATCAGCGTAGGGACCGTTTCATTATTTTGTTATCAAGCATTATATAGAATGGTACCGGCATCAAATCAAGTGTTTGGGACCACAGCTGGTGAAGCTCTGTCATACTGCTGTTAAACTGTTCAGATAGCACGTGTCCATCACTACAGGCTGCCCGGCACAGCTTATAACCTCGTCACTGCAACCAGTTAATTAAAATCAAACACTCCCAAGGTTGCTATTTTCTGGGTACCTCATGTAATTAATGTTAAACACCAATTACAACCAATTACAGCCTTGATTTAACACCAGAAGAAGACATTCATCAGAAACTCAAACCCACCATTCTTCCAAAAGTGAGGTTCATCAATTATAATGACTACTGAGCCTCTGAAACACATCATATAGCCCAAAGGAGCTGCCCGGTATATAAAAAACCAAAGGTCAGGGAGATGGAGCGATGATCCAGGCGGAAAGAGACGGAGAGGAAGCAGGAAGCTGCATTTCATGCTGGGTATAAAGACGACCAAATCATTAGAGGAATTTGGAACATCGTGGTGAGGAGGTCGGCTCTGTGATGATAGCTGTACGTTCCATGGACCATGACCTGACCTCTGAATGTTTCTGACTACTGCCAGCCCACCCCCTACCTTTCAGTATCAGTTAGCCTTTCCTTCTCATCTCTTCGCTCTCCTCTCCGCTACGTTCCTTGTTCTATTCTTGGCTGAGCTGCCCTTCAGATCTTTGCTCTTTTCTTCTATTTTGCGTTCTCTTAACCTCTCAGGGCTGCAGTCTAGACCACCTGAGTTAAGTCCGGTTCAATTCGGAGACCAGGTCCAGGGGAGTTCAGATCCTATTTAAAAGATCACTAAACATCACTTGCTCTGTTATGAGATTTTTTTTTTTTTTTTTTTTTTAAGATACACAGTCCGGCTAAATTCGTGACGAGGTCAAGGTCAAGACACCAGAAAGTGATCTTTATATTGGACTCAAATACTGCAGCCATGCCACCTCGCCTGCCTTCCTCTGTGCCTCCTCTCTTCACCTTCTTTTTCATCTTCCCCTCATCTCCTCTCCTCTCTCCTTCCTTCCTCTCTTTGACTCTGATCATAACGTCATCTTCCCTCTCCTGCTGGGGAACCTTGTCAACAGTCTGCAGCTGAGCCAAGCGGTGCAGAGGTACAGGGATGAATGAAAGGTTCACAAAAGAGCCTGAATTCAGTTCTTTTATCTGACAGCAAGATGTGTGCTGCCAAATGTTTGGCAAAAAGACACAAAAAGACACATACGCCAGCAAACACTCACACACTCGCAAAAACAGAAACACATATAAACACAATTATGATTACACTTACTGAACAAATTCAAATTCATTAATTTAGTCTTTTGATGCAATTCGATTCGATTCCAATTATTGGTGTCACGATTTGTCTCAGAATCGACTCTCGATTCCATAACAAAGAAAGACGGGACACGTTATTTTGGCTCTTACTCCAGTGCAGTGGGTGCCATACCACTGACTCCTGTTCTTTAGCCACTGAGCAGCATTGCTTGACTAATAGAAAGAAGCAGATAAAGGTGTGTGAGAGGATGCAGCGTTTTTTGTTTGTTTTTTTGGAGTAATTTTTAAAGTTAACCCTGTGATAGTTCAGCGACGTATGCAGGGTGTACCCCGCCTCTCGCCTGGGTCCAGGATGGATGGATGGATGGACTTATTAAGTTATTTATTTAGGTTAACTGTATTACTACTGAAGCTTCTTGCAGTCTGTATGGACATAATGAAATGAAAGTGTCCGGTATCACTGGGGAAACGTTTGGGTTTTGGTTTTTTTGTTGGTCTGTGTGTTCTGCAGTTAAGGGGTGAAAAAAGGAGAAAAAGCGGTGCGCTCTGCTGTGCTGTTATTAACATTATGTCTCCAGCAGTGGAGAGCAGGCTCTCTGCTCTGACATTAGCGGAGAGGAAAGCCATTTTCATTCAAATTGCTGTACAGACGCAGTGCTTTTGAAATGAATCAGTGTTCATTTCTTCACCCCACCACAGTTCAGTTGGCTGTAGATTTGCAAAGTGCTGCGGTGTGTGTTGGGGAACCGGTCTTGTTTGTTAGTACAAGAGTCTGGTCCACTGACGTCAGGAAACAGGGGATAGGCTAACACGTATTCACAAAATACTTCACCCTTGTTTTGCAAAGATAACTATTAAGTCATTAAATCCAAAATGTGCCCAAAGGCTTGTCTTTGGGCACAAATGAAGCACAAATGAAGTGCCCAAAGAGCTGAAGTGTTTGCTGTAAACCGGTGCTGCAACCTGCCGCCATGACTGAGTTCCACCTTTGTCGTTCTGACAACATAGCTTTATTAACTAATGTTATAAGAGCCCTTAATACAGATGGAACGTTTCTGTTGTGTCTCTTAAAACCATAAGTTAAAAGTGTAAAAAGACTGAATTAAAGTTTACAGCCTCGTCTCCCATTTGCATCTGACTGCACAGAAATAATGTGAGCACTATTAACATGCTTTTCAGAAAATGTCATTTGGTAAATTAAATACAGGCCACACTGGAGCAGAGAGAGTGTGTACTCATGCTGTACCAAGTACGTGCAGGTCTATCTATACCCTGCAGTCTATGTCTAAACTGATGTTAGGCTTCAGTGTATGTGTGACATGATATTCTCTCCCATGTGAAGACAGAGCCGCATATCAGTGTGACTGTGAGACCCAATGTGAAAACGGGACTGAGCAACACGACAGAGTGTGTCAGGCTGTCAACCCAATTCAGCTGTTAGGATGCAGAGAATGGTGCATCTGTGGCGCTCCCTCACACTGTGGTAGGGCCGCACATGAATAAATGGCTGGGTGTGTGAAAGCTGTTGGCTCAGTAATCAAGCATGTTATGTGTGTTTGTACATTGACTACAGCAATATTTTATCTATCTGACAATTACATGACACACTCAGGGGTCAAAGGTCAGTCAGATCTATTGGTAATCCTTCCACAATACTGCAGCTCTATAACGTATATGCACATACTGAGGTATCACAGTCGCGGCAGCATCACAGATTGATGCCTTCCACTGAAAAAATGGCTGCGAGCAAATAACGCCTCTGACAACCAGACAGATAACTATGTCAGAAAGTGTCAAATGTGGGGTTTTTTTAACAAGTGACAACAAATTAGCCCTTTCCAGATTTACACTGTCCTCTTCCCCACAGCTGTCCATCACTCCATCGCTGCTGGGAGCTGATCTGTCTCCAACGGGCTGTTACAGGTCTGCTCCTCTTTCGCTCAGAACGCCGTCACTGTACCATGCAGATTCTTGCAAATATAAAACAGATCCGCGTCACCTGGGCAATCGTGATTGAGTACACTAGCTATTCGGGACAGTCAGATTTTATCAGTGCACTGCTTGCACTCAGCCAAAGTGAATGCTACTGATAAGAGCCTGTAAGGGCATAGTGTATGCCAAACATTGGTACCAGTAAACCACATTTCTCTCCTGACTGTCTGCAGGGGTATTTCTGCTCAGTCTACCATTAACCTTAGCTAATGTGCTAATCGTAAAAGAAGGCACAACAACTGGGAAATACCCTTGGCTACCAAACCATCGTTGCCATGAGCATGATTTTGTTTTGGTATCAAAAGTCCAATAGTTAGACCTAAAGGATGAGCACTCCGTCAGAGGAACTCTTCCCAAGCAGTCAATGAGAAAATCTGACCCGGGGCCTGGCTACTTTATGCAGATTTATTCAATTTGTTGTTTGTCTTTATACAATTCATTGAACAAAACTGATTTTCTGTTTGCAGCTTTTACAATTCTTCGTAATTTTTCTGAATTTATTACAATTATTTATTACAATTACAGTTGTTTGTTGTCATATCACCCAGCCCTGCATTCATAATCCCTACATTCAATAACGATAATGATCACAACCATTCAACTGTGCTTGTAAATCTTGTCAACAAGACCGATTTGAACAGCTTGGTGAGGTGTTAGCATGAAACGTATTTTTCACAAGGATAGAAAAACAACAAATGAAACATCACATCTTTCAGGAGGGAATCTGAACATGGTGCGAAGCTGTATGAAGAAATGAGAGTGTCATGATTCTTTCTCAAGGAAACTGCCTTTGCCCTCACCCATGACAGTCTGAGCTGTGGCATGCTGTTTTGTTTGATTTATTTGCTGATCTTGGCCGTCCATTCAATTTTAGCATGAGGGTACTGAGAAACCAACTGACAGAGAAAAAGAAAAATTATCTAATATTTAAAAACAGAAGGCCCCAAATTCTGCCAGTATCAACCAGTAAGACCTTCAGATATGAATGTGGGTTCATCACGTGTTAGCCGGGATTCATAATCCCATCTCTGCAGGCCACCTTTCACGTTTGGTGCAGGAATCAGATTTCTTGGTGCTTTTGGCTGACCACTGCTTTTCTCTTGGCAGACTGTTCAGTAAACCTCGCTAGCAATGTGCAGTACACTCTGCGAGCTGCATCACCCAAATATGACTACAGGAAGAAGTTAGCTACACAGTCAAGATGCTAGACACACACAAGCTTCAACTTCAATCTCAGCCTAACCCACCTTTGACCAGACAAGTCTGACAAACCAGACCAAGCTGTTGATATCACCGATAATTAGATGGATTACAAAACATCACAGCTGATCTCCTGGCCCCATAAGATAGCTCACATTATTACAGAGGTAGAGGCCGTTCCCTGCCCATTTGATTGCAGCAAGAAACCAAACTGCAACATTATGCAACTGCCAAGTGAGGATATACAATTTGTGTCAGAGGGACATTAGCATCCATATAAATAACATAAAAACAACATTAATAGAAAGACTACAGCCTTGTCTATAACCAGATATTAATATCTTATCTGTTCAGTGTTATTGAACTAACAGGGATGCTGCTACAGCACAATAACCAGTGTAACCCCACCTATGCCCACTTTACAGAGCAGGAATTGAGTTTACTCACCTTCCAAGCTAATAGAAATATATACGAGATTATTTCATAACAGTAAATACCAGCAAACAGGCGCTAGCCCAAAAAAAAAAAAAAAAAAAAAAAAACATGGTGCATTTAAAGTGGTCTCTGTTTACATGCAGGATGTTATTATCTCTAAGTGACCACAGACCGGGTGTCACAGCGTTTTAGTTCAACCTTTCACTGGTTGTATGACCGGCAACACCGCCCGGTTCACAGTGTACGGTGTAGGCAGTGCTAACGTGTTTAGCGCCGACACGGGTTACGGTAAACGTGTGCTCTCCCAGTGTAGCCACTCAGTCTGGTTGCCTTTCCCCAGTTAGGCCAGACCTGTCCTGTCTGCTGTGGTCCGTCCACACACACACACACACACACACACACACACACACACACACACACACACACACACACACACACACACACACACAACCACACACAACATGTACGTTATAGTAACACCTATTCACAGTAACGCGTGTGACCCACATTTCTCTGTCACCATCCGCCGACGACTGACAACAACACGTCAAACATGTCTCACAGGGACAAATAAAATCCAAATGTCGAGCTCACCCCTCTCCCGTTAATTCCAACAGTGTCGACCCGCAGTCGCCGTCCGCTGCCTGCTGGAGACACAACCCGGCCGCTTTCTTTTCCTTTCTCTCTGTTTTATTTTTACAAAAAACAGCACTTTAATCCCCCCTTTTTTTTTATCCTCCGGATATAGTCCCGTTTCCCTCACACTAGCAGGCCGGGATCACCGCAAAATACATGTGTAGCGGCTCCTACGTAACCTAATCTTTGTGCTTCCGTGACACAAGCAGTTTCTGCCATTTCATACCGACGTCGTCGGAAGCTTGCGATGTTTCCTCGGCTGCACAATGAGCACCGGGGGGACGTTCAAGACCGCCTGCGCGTTCCCGGCAGCCCCTGCGCGAAAGCGGAAGCGACGGTTTCGCAACGTTTTGAAACCACGGCGCACGTATCGGGAAAACACTGATATTTCACACATATTTACAGGTGTATTTTCAAAACTGTTTTCAAATACATAATATACATATGCATGTACAAACGGTATATAAACGGTTTTGTTACTGAGGTAGCACGTAAGATGGTGTATCTTGGGTTTTTTTTTGTTTGTTTTTTTGGTAAATTCGCTGTTAAAATTTATAAATATTACAAATATAATTTGACACTCAAACTTTTAATGTCTACAGGTTATAAGTTGGCTAATATATAGCATATGCTATTTAAAAATTGGAGAGCAAGTGGGAGTTCCCTCTTTTATTTGGTAGATTTTTTTTTCTTTTTCCATTTTATTAGGTACAACTATCCAAAGTGAATGCAATCCAATACAATAAGTATTTCTCTCTGTAGTGTGCCAAAAAAAACCTTAATATGTAATATGTATTCGCCAGTCAGCTGTGGGTTAACCTACAGTATGTAAGGCACTAATAGAAAGAGGGACAATTTACGTGTCACTTGTGGTTGAAACGTCAGATTAACACAGTGCCGCCTACAATGGATTGGTCCTTTGCTGCCCCATCTGCCGTTAGCCTGCCCTGCAAATCCAATTATGTTCTTATGTTCCCAGTCTAAAAATAGTTGAAAATGACGGAAAACGGTGAAACGACGCGTCATTAGTTGGTAGAACAGAGGAAATTATGTTATGGAGCTGATGTGTTCTTTGTGGGGAGACAATTGATCTGTCATGTGTGACAAGCTGCCATCACAGACAGAAGCACAGACCAGGGAGAGGTGGGTGGAATGGCAACAGAGGATGCATAAGAGGAAGGATTAGAGTGGCAGATGTCTGAAGGAATTTAAGAAGAATCTCTTCAGATACCGGGTGAAATAAGGTAGGCCACATAACGAGTCAAAACCAAGTTATAATTTTTTTAGTTTGACCATTACTTACCAATGGTCAGCATGTTTTTTGTTCTCCGTTCTTTATTTCAACTGCTGTGACAACCCACTTTCTCTCTGGGGTCAACAATGTAGTAAAGGTGGGGATAAAACTTTTAAACAGTTCTCATAATAATATAATTTGGCATGTTAAAGGTGCTTTAATAGCATTTTTCCAGTTGATTTTCACTTGACATCATTATTGCTAAATTAACTGTTATACACATATCCTTTTTTGTCTCCGTACTCACTCATGTGATTGTATGTGATAATAAACACATGACAATAATACTGATTATTGTAGCTACCATGTAGACGCCTCACCTGGGGTTATCTTCAGTTGAATTCACATAGACTGATTAACAGTGCTGGGTTATTTGACAATCTAACAAATTACTGTCTGGTTTCTGTCAGTGATGCAGTTCTGTTCATGTCAGAATGAAACCAGTGTTTCTGCACAGTGTCTAAGCAGCAGAAATACCAACAGGGGTAGTTAAAATAGTACATTCAATTAAATTAAAATAGATTAAAGTAAGTTAGAGAAATAAAACCATAAAGGTGGAAAACAAAACATTCTTCCATTTTCCTCCTCTTATCCTCTAACAAGAGGAGGAATAAGGATATTATAGTAAGATATTTCCGGGATGCTACCACACCAACATCCGGAGTTAATCTGATTGTTAGACAAACAATGAATACTCAGGTTAATGGGGTTACCGAGAACCACGTTCACAGTGTGACACTGTATAGTCTGCTTAGTCACAGTAGGCTTTATCTAATGCCACCAGTGTTGTTTTAGGAAACACCACACTAATCAATGATGATGACAATACTGCAAAAATTATTTTTGTCATTACTAGAGTCTACACTTAAATCCACCATTTTTGACCCACCATCATGAAAGAGTTACCTCAGTTTGGTCTTCTTCCTGTTTTGTGCCATAGAGTGATCCTGAAAAGTTCCCATCCCCTAAAAGGTAGGACAAAGACAGGTGGAGTCAAACATGATACGCTGTCATGATACATGTGATTATAAGTCTTATATGGGCCATTAAAATCCTAATAAAAACATGCTACAAGCATTTCCCCTGCTTGTTATTTACACTACTACACAATTTCTTATTTCAAAGGCAAGGTGATAAATACACCAGATATCACTTAATTTTCATAGGAAAAGTGTGAAAGTGGTTAGCAGAAGTGTGGATTTATTTCCAATTAGATCTAATTCCACTAAACTCCTAAGCTTGTCTGTTTGAAACTCTGACCTCTGACCTCTGACCTCTAAAGGTTCACTGTGTCTGACGTACATCTCAGTGGGATTCTAGTCCTTGAGGTCATTAATTCTATCAGCCCCCTACTTATAGTAGTAATAAACCCATAGGAATATACATATAACTTGAGTTGTTCACTTACAGGTAATATTCTTGTTTTAAGAAAAATTCTGTCCTGTCGGGTACATGAAGATTTGGTGTCAAAGATCAAGGACATTTTTCAGGAGACTTTTGATGCAGGAGTACGCAGTCTTTTTCTAATACATAATCCAACAGTAAAATCTACTGATCTGCAGCTCTCAGGAAAAGTCTGTGTGTGTCCTAGCAGGATGGGTACGTTCGTGACCCTGGCAGAAGTGTTGGAGGCCCGGGGTTCACCTCTGGATGAGGATGAGGTCTGGTGTCTGCTACTCGCTGCCACTGAGGCCTTACTGGACATCTCCAAAAAAGGTAATCAAAACCACTCACCAACTTGTATTTCCTCTCAGATCCACTTGTTACCTGGCGACAGGGCTTGGTGTAAAGGCAGCGTTCAAGAGCGTCCCAACAGAATGAGTTTAAAATGTCAATACTTACTATGAATGTTTGTATTCATACAGTATTATTATGTTCCACTTGACCTGGGAAATGTCACCAGTTTCTGTTCTGCTCTCTCTTCAGGTTCGGGCAGTATGTGCAGTGTGCTAAGCCCTGGCTCGGTGCTACTGTCAGCCAATGGGAGTCTGGCCTTCAAGAGCTGTGCTAGATATGAAGACGTGGCCTCCTTCACGGCTCCTGAGGTCCAGCAGACTCACGCCGCCTCCACCAGGACTCCACCTGAAAAGGTCAGAAAAATCTGACTTGTATAGCTGTTTTGAGGACATTTAATACAAAATATTTGGAGGCCCATGTGGGAATGGTCATGGTGTAGACAAGTGGGGGCCTTTTGGAGATCAGGACCTCACCAGATAAATCTAAGGGGTCATAAGATGATTTATAGGATAGAAAGAATAAAAAACATTATATTATATTTACTTTTCTTTGCTCTAATAATTCCAAAGATTGTGTGTAACCTCGACTCTTTAATCACAAAATGTGAAAATTGTTAGAGATCAGTTAACAGCATGAGCTCCACACATACAACAGCACTATATTCCCAAAAAAGGATACAGACAGTTTTTGTGTGAGCAGGAATAAATGTCTGAGTCATTTCCTTGTTCTACTTTCCATCAGATGGTTGTGTACTCACTGGGGATGACTCTTTACTGGTGTGTTGATTATCATCTACCTCAAAATCAGGTACTTTCCTCGCTCATATCTTCTATTTCTTGCTCAAAGTCACGCTTGCATATTCTTGGTACTCGTGCATCATCTGTTTTCCTGTCACCTGCGTCCTTTGCAGCCGGTCCGGCTGAGTGCGGAGTTGGAGGGTTTGCTGCTTAGTATGTGTGAGGACATGGTGGTGAGAAGGACCGACCTCCTGACGGTGCTAGAGACCTGTGAGCTTCATCACAAGGCCGCGATGCTGCCTCCTGCCGAACGCCTCGTAAGACAGCTGGTTGAAGATGTCTACAGAAACTCAGTGAGTGTGCACCAAGTGGGTGGTGGCTTTGGTTTGGTTTGGTTTAGATGAGGTCATGTTTACCGATAGCACCTGCTCTCTGCTTCTTCCTTGAGCTGGACAATTGATGTCTTTCCAGGTTGATCATGTGTCCATGGCTGAAAATGGATCCCAGCTAACAGACCGCAGTCAAATGGTCAGGGACAGATTACACAGTAAGAAACTCATCCCTTTTGTCAGACTTGAGGCAATGGTTCCACAGTTTGGGAAACGAGTGTACTGACTTAGTGAAATGACGAGATAGATACCACTCTCTTGTGTAATATTAGGATGTGGACATAAGTATTACATACCAGTTTGCTTTTCCAGGGGGCTCTTTTAGTAACTCTCCATGGGCAATGAAGAAGAAGATTTCTGGAACATTCTCAGGAACATCTTATCCATCTGAGCCCACAGGGTATGAAATCTGTGTCCAAACATATTTCACAAACCTCATAACAAACATTTTTAAATAAACCCATTTGTACAATTGAATCAAAGCACAAATAAAACACTGTTGTTTATTTCACAGTAAAACCACTGAGTAAAACAGAACAACCCCCCCAAAGCTAATGCAGTTGAAACATATATTGTGTTTCTGTTTCAAGGGTGACAAATCCTGACTCCCATCAGACTGAGAATGGAAAACTAATTTTTCCTACGATTCCCTCGGGAGGTCGACACAGAGAGAGTTACTGCAGCTGGCAGCAGCTGAACCGCAGCCCCTGCGGTCCGTACGTGGATGGTAATCGAAACGCCAACTCCAGAGCCCTCCCACAGTTTGACTCCACAATGAGTCTGAATGACAAGAAAGTCAAGGTGATCTAATTTAATATGCAGTGGTACATATGGTATGTAGGTTCATATTATGTGTTGCTGACACTGACAATTATATGAAATTAGATTTTTTTTTTTTCTCAACTGCTGACCACTGTAAAGACCCACGTTGCGGCCACATCTCATTACGTTTCAGCATTTACAACACAGACGTAGCAAACTGTGACTGACTTGTTATTTTACCAAGACTGGTTGACAGCATATTTGTTGTGTTACAGGACATGGGCCCTGAGTTTATTAGAGCACTAGATGAGCCGCTGGTTGTCTTGGAGCTGCCTGGATCCATTGTGGTGAGTTCTTGACACTAAATTCTGTCAGTGTAAATTTAAATGGACGCACTCAGTCAAAAAGATAGTGTAGAAAACACCCACTGAGACTCAGCCTCAGACCATCAGCTGGACTGACCAGGAAAATATGAGGAGCGGTTTGGATAATAATGTGACTCACTTCTTGAATCTCACCTTGATGTTTCAGTCAAGGACATGTGAGTCATCGCATGTACAACCTACTAGAAATTAAATGACCCTTTTTCTAAACAACTAGAATATAAAACCACATTGAATAAAAATTAAAATTGAATGAGTTCCAAATGTGGTACCTTACAATGCTTATTAATCTATAAAAAAAAAAAAAACTAGCTTTCCCCATTTTATGCATCACTTTGCAAACCTTGCCACTTAGGATTTAAAAGGTCCGTTCAATCACCTTTTTACCAAGTTAAAAAAAAATGCACCAGAAATTCTCTCTTCAAACGCCTGTCCTCTTTTTTGCAGTCAAAGAAAGGCAAATCTCCAACCACCCAGAGAGAGCTGAGCGTGGTGATGCCAAACGGTCAGAGCATCCTCGTGAAGTGTGAGGTGAAATCCCGAGGAGGAGACGTCTTTGACATGATCGTAGCTCACTCCAACCTGATGGAACATTTCTACTTTGGCCTTGCTTACATTGATGGTAAAGAAGCAGACAGATTTAAAGATGATGAGTCAGTGAGTGAGTTAGTGGCTGATACACTGAGTGAATGACAGCATCTGACTGTCCGCTTGATTGATCTACCCTGACCCTTAGTCGTGTAAAGAGTTTTGTGTGGTGGAGTTAATAAGTCATACGGTATTCTTCCACGTGATGTGTCTGCTCAGATGTTTCTCTTCTCTGGTCAGATAACGAGTTTTTCTTTGTGGACAACGACACCAAGATTTCCAAAGTTGCTCCAGATAGCTGGAAGAAAGTGCCTACAGCCACCTTTGTTCTTTTCTTCAGAATCAAATTCTTTGTCAATGACGTTTCTCTTCTTTTGTAAGTTTCTTTCTTTCTTGTGTTATTACCAAAAAAACTAAAGTAGTCACAAAATGTGTCCCGGAAAGTCGTCTAGAATCATTAAAATGTGTGTGGTCTTCTCCATCAGGCACAAACAGACGCGCCACCAGTATTACCTCCAGCTCAGGAGAGACCTTTTGGAGGACAGGGTGTCCTGCCATGAGGAGACTGCTCTGTACCTCGGAGCTCTGGCCCTGCAGACGGAGTATGGAGACTGCATGCCTGAGGTTGTCCACCTAAATCTATTTTAACAAAACCTGTGGTTTCAGAGAAATAGTCTCCTCATGAGCTGTTAAAGGCGACATTTAGTCCCTAGTATGGGTCAAGGTCCAGAAACACTGAATTTTATGTTTCCCATGAGTAGCATCTTCTCTCTGTGTTTCATGTGTAAAATTCCCAATGTGTTTTGCTTTCTCTCCTAAGTCTTTATTATATTTCTCCATTAAAATGTTACAATTAAAAAAAAAACCTATGACTTTCTATATAAATACATTTGTTGGATTCAATGAATAAGAAGTTTTAATCTGTTGTGTTTAGGTGTATGGTAGGAACTACTTCCGCCCTGACCAGTATGTCTCCAAGAGTGTGATGGAGAAACGTGCCTTGCCTTACATTCAGGGGGAGCTGCTACGACTTCACACCAACAATGCTCAGATGCTCACCGACGAATCGGAGCTCGAGTTCCTCAAGGTGGCAGTGTAGTTAAATCAGAAATTAAAAATCACTTTCTAATGATGTTGGACATGCTGCATTTATACTATGACTACCATTAATATCATATGAAGTACAGCCACCACATTATATTCGTCCCTTTAGGTGTGTCAGCAGTTGCCTGAATACGGCGTGCTGTTCCACCGCGTGACGCGTGAGAAAAAGCCTTTAGAAGGAGAGATTATCCTCGGGGTTTGTGCCAAAGGAGTCATCGTCTATGAGGTTAAAGACGGCTGCAGATCCACCAGTCAGAGTTTCTACTGGAGGGAGACAGCAACCATCTCCTCTAACGTGAGTGCAGCTATGATAACGTCATTTCTTTCCTTTTCGTGTATGAAATTCTAATCAAAATAACTATTTCAAATTAAAAATTTGGAACTGTTTGTTTGTACTGACAGTTCTGCTTTTCTAAAAATGTTTCCCCATTCCTTCAGAGGCGAAAAATTGTAATAGAGAGCCGTGGCAGCAACAAGAAGTACACCTTCATCACAGAAAGGTCGAAGATAGCCAAATACCTGTGTAACCTGTGTTCAGCCCAGCACAAGTTCAACAATGAGATGAACTCTCGCCAGCTCAGCCACAACTTCGTCTCAGGTCAGTCACTCAACTCAACAAGGAGACGACATTCATGAAAAGACCAAACTGATTTCCAGTTACTGAAGAGTCTGTTATTTTTCTGCTTTTGCCTCCAGAGGCGAACATCGTGCAGTATGCCGCGGTGCGTCGCGCTCAGAGCAGCCGGCTCAAGTCCTTCTCGTGTTCTGAGACACTGCAGGACGAAAGTGGTCTGACAACGCCTCAGGATGAGTCCCTGAATAAACTGTGTGACGACGTCGCAGCCAGGATCGAAGCTCGCATTAAACATCAGCGCCAGAGCCTCAATGAGCAGAGGTACATGGTCATCAATATTTTTACCACACCTTCAAAATACAGAGGTGAAAGATCACGAAGTAACTGAAGATCAGTTTTCCTCTTTCTGTGTTTTTTAATCTGCAGTACCTGCTCCAGCAGTCAGCGCAGCAGCAGTTTGCGTTCCCCTGCGTTCTCTCAGAGGAGCGGCTCTGAAGCCCCCTCTGGTTCTCCAGCACCTAGAGGTGCAGTAAAACCAAGCACCCTGCTCACCATCCTTAACTGATAACCCACACATGGGGTTGCCTAGGATGCTTTAAAGTCACTAAAAGAAAGCTGTTATTAGCACTTCATGCTTTTGCAGATTGCCAACAGTTAACTGTAACGTATGTACAGTGTAGGTGACTGTTTATATGTTCTTCTTCCACTGTGTCTCTCACAGAAACCCCGACTAAACTGGGGTCCTCGTCAGAGAGAGAAGTCATATGTGTTTCCTTAAAGAAAGACCCAAAGCTTGGCCTCGGTAAGATGATCACACTTTATTGTACACCATCACCAAAAAGTAGTTCTTTCTAGTTTTTAAGAAATCATAGTTTTACTGAAAGGTTCCACGATGCTGACTGAAGAAAGGCTGTCTTCTTTTAAAAAAGCATTTTTTTTACACACCTGTGGTTTATGCCCGTCCAGGTATAGTGATAGTGGGAGAGGACACTGTGGGCCATTATGACTTGGGCATCTTTGTTGCCTCCATTGTGCCTGGTGGACCAGCTGATAAGGATGGACGCATCAGACCAGGTAGAGAATCGTGTGGATGATTTATGCTTTCTCTGTACAACTACTGTGTACAGTGTGTCGCTGAAGTTTTCTTTTGACTGACTGTAGAACTTTGCTTTCCCTCATCAGCCATTAATCTGTTTCTACTTCCACTGCAAAATGCACGCAGAGAATGTTTAGCGGGAAAGTGCAAATGAGGACAGAGTACAGGAGGTGTCTGCGGGACTCAGTCACGGGACTTTGGGGTCACACGGGTTCAGAAGTGGTGGTGGAGGGGTTTTCACTTCTCCACTGTTACTGACACAGGCACCATTTCACTGTGACCTTTGCCCTCAGGTGGTCGTCTGATCTCTTTGAACCACATCAGCCTGGAGGGCATCACCTTCAGCGAGGCAGCAGAGGTCATGCAGAGCAGCCCCGAGGAGGTGCAGCTCATTATCTCACAGCCAAAAGGTGCTCTGTGTGTGTGTGTGTGTGTGTGTATGTGGTCACTGTATGTGTGTGTAATGATAGTGTGACTCTGATCTTAGCCCTTCTTTGTTCGTGTGTATAATGTGGGTGATTTAGTAACTAGCCCATTCTACTGATGCACGTTCTCTGAAATAATAAATGTAAAAGTCAGATCTGTATTAATTTCTTACCTTAGTGCCTGTTTTGTATTTTTAGCGTGTGTTCCTGGGTGTATTGTTTTGTTGTCCAATGTTTTATACAATATGTCAAAAACATATTTTGGGTTTTGTATTTGTGTATTTTGTATTTTTATATAATCTTTTCCACCTTTTTGTCTTCCTGCAAAATTTTGACTCATCTTGCCCTGAAGGGAGTAAACAAATTCCCTCAGATAAAACTACAAACTGGGTCTCTTCTGATGTTAAATATACCATACTGAGACTGTTAAAATTCCAAAGTCTCTACCTTTATATGTTAAGTACTAAAACAACAGATACAACAATGGATTGGACTAATTCCATGTATATTTTAGTTACAATATTCAATATAATGCAGCTATCTAGCCAAAGCTAAAATGACAATGAAGAATAAAAGTTTGTTGTCTTGAGGGCTCTCAGCTCAGATACATTTGAAGGAACTGTTTTACATTTTGGTAAGTGAGTTTCTGACCTTCTTGCCAAGAGTTAGGTGAGAAGATCCGTTCTACTCTCAGCTACCGGCAGTGGTTTCAATCTTCTCATCTAACTCTCGGCAAGAAAGTGAACAAGCAGATTTCCTAAAATATCAAACTCTTCTTTTAACACATTCAGGCGACAAAACAAGAAAAATATTTGGTTACTCAGTTAATGAACATTTTCAAAATGTTTTACTTCAGCATTTTGAGGTAAGCAACTTACTTTGTTATTTTTGTCTCCAGTCTCCCTCAGCCCCTGCAGCGTTCGCTCTCCTGTGCTGAAGAATTACGAATCACAGACCACGCTGATGGCAGACGGCCGATCAGGAGATGACAGCCTGGATGAGATCGTTTCGGTCATGATGACGCCGAAGACCAGCAACAGGCTGCACGTCCCCTGTGACGTACGAGCCCCAGTTCCACAGGTAGAATCGTGACGATCGTTAAGTTGTTTGTATGAAACTATCTTTATTTTTACATATTTTTACACATTTAGTACATATCTAATCGTGGCTGAACTGACTGTGTGTATTGGTTTCAGGACGGCTGCTCTCTGTCTCCCTCTCTGAACTGTGTGAGGCCGGAGGAGATCACTGTGGAGCTCAGGAAGATAGCAGGAAGTCTGGGCATCAGCATCTCTGTGAGTTTATGAAACTGTTTTTCCCTGCATGACACTGTGATAGCTGATAGGCCACCAATTTACTTGTGAATAATAGAGCTCACTTGGCTTGATATTTGATTACTGATGTTAACAGCATATAAAATGGTGCCAGAAAGAAAGCTGAAACAAACTGGTTGTCTAACATAAGAAACATTATTGTTAAAGTTAGCAACCGTAAAGTGATGTATTGCTTAGGTTAGAGTTTTAATCTTAATCTGCTCCTGCCCAGTTATTATTGTCCCCCACTGATTTCACTTTGTTTTAACAGTATAAGGTCAAACAGTCTGAAATTCTACAATGACACTTGGCTCCTTATGTGTTATAAAACTGCAAACCTACCTAAATCAAATTTCATCTTGTGATCTTCCAAATACTGTTTCAGACACATTTTCATCATGACAATAATAAAACACTGGGGAAAAGTTTTCATTTTCAGTGCATAAAATTGTGGTTTTCATTCAAAAGTAGTGGTTTTGGTTTTAGCCTGTATCCATGTGCGGAGTGAACAGTCAGGGAGGACGATTAGCACAGCTACTCATCTTCAGCACTGGGTCACAAAGTCTGCTCCTCTTAAGTGGATTTACATCTGTGGTCTGACAAGGTTAGAGAGAGAGAGAGAGAGAGAGAGAGAGATCACTTACATTGATCACCACTGCTCTATGAGCTGCACCGCAAGCAGTGGTGGAAGAAGGATTCTCATATTTCCTTGCAAAATCACAGTGTAAAAATACTGCACTAGTAAAAGTATTCAAATCTTCCTAGAGTAAAAGTTCCTAGAAAGAAGGACACACCAATAAAATGCGTTTTTAGAACCTGGCAAGGTGTAAGTATTAATTCTGTGAAGCCTTACTGATTTATTTTATATTAATTAAACCATTAGTTAGAGCTTAGAAATTATTTATGAATTTTAATGTTGCAGCTTGTCGAGGTGGAGCTAATTTTAACAGCTTTAT
>JBBMJY010000014.1:4711382-4749166 GCA_037833715.1 Toxotes lorentzi
GTTCAATCTATAACAGTGCTATCACTGATGGTATGTATATACTATATGAAAGCTGAACTAAAAGCCTCTGTCATTGATTGTTCAGGGTGGCGTCAACACTAACCTTCCTAATGGAGGAATCTACATCAAGAGCCTCGTTCCAGGCGGTGCTGCTGAGAGAGACGGACGTACACACACAGGTATAAGGCCTACACGTGTCCAGTAATGGTATATTTGATTTGTATGCAGCCTTTCGATTCAGCTCCAGGAGTGGACAAACAACATCCTGTGTGACACTTAAATTCAACACTTGTTAACACCAGAAAATATGAGGTGTACATTTTTGCATTGTACTGATGCTTTCAAAGCAGTATGAATGATATTAGGATCCAGAAATGGAAAGCAACACAAGGATCTGAGCTGAGACACTCTCAGTAAAGAAGTGTAATTCATCTTTTTGTTTATTTGTCCCCTTCTTTTTCTGGTACAGGTGACAGACTGTTAGAGGTGGATGGAATTAGCTTCCAGGGCTTCACCTACCAGCAGGCAGTGGAGTGTCTGAGTAAAACTGGAGAGGTAAAGTGAGAAGACTATTAGAGACCCATGATCACTTATATCTATATCTTATATCTATCGATGATAATAAACTGTTTATTTCCCAATTTACTGCTCAAACTGTTTGTATTCCTCTCAGTCACATCCTTGTCTCTCCCCCTGTCTCCTCTAGGTTGTAACCTTTGTTGTGGAGAGGGAGTTGATGAACGTGCCCAGGGTTTCTCTCAGTGTAGACACCAGCAGCATTGTGTCTAATCAGAGCCCCAGTCCAGCCACCAACCAGCTGAGACTCAACAGCTGCTCATCCGTCAGCACCCCTCCAAACACGATCACTGACCGGCCCAGGGAATACAGCTTTGTCACTGATGGTAGGACACCGCGGTTAGACCAGAGGAATTTTAAATAAAGTTCACAAAATAAAAAATAACGCCTCAACATACAAAGAAAGCCCGTGTTTTACTTCTGGGAACTGCTCAGAAGTATTTGCAAAGAGCATTCATGCAGCCTTCCCAAAATGAATAAAATGACTGCTGTTCCCTCAGAGAGACTGAAGGTTGTGTCACAAGACCTTACACCACAGAGGAAGCACGTTTGTGAGAGAACCTATTGACTATAAGCTGTTTTGTGCTTTAATAGCCAACTTGGCAGCCAGACTAGACAGACTGCTTCAAGGTGAACTTTCACACACTTCCTCCTCTTCATCCTGATCTTCCTTACCAACCCTGACCTTCCTCTTCTTATCCCCTCTGGCCTCCCTTATCCTTCAGCCTGTCCTTCTATATCTGTCATCCCACATCTCTCCTCTGTCCTCTCCGCTGAAGATCATACAGTGGATCATTGTTTTAGTGTAATACAAAATCAGTTTTGTCCCCTTTAGAGGTTATTAACACAAGATACATGGGGAAATAATAGCCATACCCATTTCTGTACTCGCTCATTTTATGTATTTTCTCTTCTGTCTGTGTTAAAGTGATTTTACCATTCCTTTTCATCACATCCACAGAAGCTGAAGAGGACATGCAAGTCATGATTTCTTTACCTCAACAATGAAATTATTATTTTGTAATATTGATTTATTTATTTCATATGATGACAAAATTGTTATTCTGTGAACAAAAGAACGTGATTTGATCATATTCTGAGTTAACCAATGTTGTAATCAAGAAAACCAACCCCCACAACAATGCAACCAGCCTGGACTGGGGAGTGATGATAATAACCTCACACCCAAGAACTTCAACTCATATCTTGTATTAGTGAATGCTAGGTGGAGATGGAGTTTATGAAATGCTATATAATCAGCAGTACAACAACAGGCATGACAAAGTTATCATTGTCACTCCCCAGTCCCAGCTGTGTTGACCTTGTTGCATTTTTGTGGGGAGTGACAAGGTCCTAGACTGTAAACCAAATATGAATTTTTCATTCATATAATAATACGTTGAACAAGTTGGACAACTGGAACAGTTTTCTGTTGTTGTTGCTTTTATGTTTACATTTTATTCATTTTCATATTTCAGTTAAAAGTTCATGCAAAACTAATTAAGATAAACATTGTCAGTGATTCAATTCATAAAAAAAAGATAATCAGCTTTATCTTTTCTCCCCCCTCCCTTCCACTTCACCCATGCACCTCCTCCAATTTCCTGTATTTCCTGACCTCCCTACATCTACACCTCCATCCTTCCACCTCCAAATTGTTAGAAAATACCCAGGAGGTGACCCTGACCAAGAGTGCCAATGGCCTAGGCTTCAGCTTCTTAATGTGCGAGCTGGATCCTCCCACACGAGACTTTGGCAGCCTGGTCCGAATAAAGCAGCTTTTCCCCGGTCAACCGGCTCAGCAGAGTGGCAGGATCCAGGAGGGAGATGTCCTGTTGGCCATCAACGGCCAGTCACTCAAGGAGCTGTCCTATCCAGTATGTACTGATTTAAAAGTTCACATCAAGTTCTGTTCATTCATATTTGCTCATTTAATTGATAATCTTTGATTTATTTCACAATTCAGTTTAGGACTTACATTTTTGATGTGTGTGTTCACATTTACTATAAAATGTCATTCATTTTCATTTTAACTTATTTTTTTACATATATGTTACATTTTTTTTAATATTTTAATTAAAATATTTGGTCTCTGTAATTTTAGGTTTTATCTTATTTACCTTAGATTATCTTAGATGATCACCTGACTTTTGAAACTGGAATAAGTAACAGACATGCAGCTGTTGAAATCTTGTGTCAGTCTTAATTTTGGATTACACTGCAGGGATCTGGGGTTGTCTTGTGGTAAAGCATAAACTGGCCCCACAGCTGTCAGTATGTGGTGATATGCAATAGGATCCATGTGAAGATAGGCAAAAGGGTTACATTCTGCGATTGTGTAATAGGTTCATTAACATGCCTAACAATAGACTTACTTAAACTAGATAATAGGCTTACAAAAGACTTACTAAACAAATCTTTTATTGGGTTTCCTTAAATAGTTACTAATAGGCAAGGGAACTTGCAGAGCTATCCTCTAAATGTATTCGTAGTATACATTTAGAAGTACGTTTCCTTGTAGTATCGTTTTACATCTCTGTTATTTGAAAATCATCAAGAAAAACGATTAGAAAATATTGTGTTATTAAGCACACTTAACATCTCGAGCAGTATGTCTCCCTTAAACTTTTTTGTTTACGTATATACGTATATGATACTTGAACAACACCATTCATTCATTTATTCATTCATATAGCAGGAACGCACTGGTTTATCCTGAACTGACTCAATATTCTGACCATATCAAATACAATATGAATGGACATACACTATTTCTGCACTGATTTTAAATAACACCAGTTTTTTCTCATGTGATTTTTGAAATGTTTATAATTTTTTTGGTGTGAAAATGATTTTTAAAGATTTTAAATACCTGTTATAAAACCACAGCTTCCTTATCCTCTGAAGTGCTGTTAACAGGTATTTCCTGTCCCTGTAGAAAGTGCTAAAGCTGTTCAAGACCTCGCCGCCTGAAGTTCGACTGACTCTCTGTCGGCCTGGTCCTGGTACACACACACACATGCAGAAACAAACACACCCAATCTGATAAACACAAACGTTCTTGCATCCACCTGCAGGACTTTACTCACCTGTTTGTCTGTTTTCTGTAGGGATCCTTCCTTCCATCGATCAGTTCACTGGCACATGAGTGATGCGACAGCGTTGGAGTGATGGAAACATGGCTGATAAGGCTGATCTGATCAGCGGACAGGAGCATTAAGCGGATCTTATCAATCGACACCAGCAGTGCAGAAAGGTCAGTGATGCTCCACAGTGTGACATGATGTGATGTGATTTGACAGCACATGTGGTGACGGGTCTATTTGGTGTGTGTGAGTGTCGTCATATATGATCGGATTTTCACCTTTTGTCACTGTGACAAAGACGCTGGGAAGTCTGTTTCGTGGCGGTCAGTTTACCAGAGGGGTGACTCTTACACAATATGTTGTGACACGACTTAATGCCACTCAGAGAGACATGACACAACATGACATGGTACATAACAAAATATTAATATTAAATAATATTATTATAGTAAGATTGTATAAAATTTACATAACATTTCAGAAACAAAGTCCTGTTTTCCGACATACAGAAGAAACCGACATGAACCATGGAAAGCAGAGATGCTGGAGACTGAACGTGGGCGACAGCAGTTTGCGAAACCCGATGGATCTGTGAAGAGGATAACTGGATAGAAGGGTGAGTGACTGGATGACGAGAGAATATACTACAACAAGCATATATGTTACATCAGACATTACAACTAATCAGCAGCAGGACAATCAGTTTTATCACTTTCATATTCGATGCTTAATGCTCAGCCTAAACAGGTTCACAGGTCAAGAAAGAAGCACATCAGCTGAACCCAGTGTAACCTGACTCCTGGCCTACCAACACCCCAAACTCTGATTGATCAGTTTGACAGGTAGAGGAACAAAGGAATTCTGTGATCTGTTCAGTCTTGTCTGCAGGACTTATTCTATTTTGTGCAAAAGCTATTGCTATTGTTATTATCACTAACCAGAGCCCCCAGTCTTCGTCTTCATGTAGAGAAAACAGAACAGCACCAACAACATCTGATTTACTAATGAGCTCTGTCTGTTTTTTGTTGATTAAAATATGTGAAACTGGCTCTTGGTGTGTTTGGTTAGATTTAATCACAGGATCTTTCCATATTTAGGAGCAGAGACAGGAATCCAGTAGAATTTTCATGACCCAAACCATGTCTCATCTGACATTTTCTAAATTAAATTTAATCATCTAGAGGCTCCACTGACTTTCACTGAGTTCTATTAACTGTTCATATCTCAGCCACAAGGTGGCAGCATAGTGCTACAAGTAAGAGTAACACTTGTCCTCTGTTTTGTAATCACCGATCCTCAGCTAACAGCATTTCATTTTTGTCCTCCACAGGACAGCCACAAAAAAAGACATGTGGATAACAGCAGAAGACGAAGAAGACAAACATTAATTGTAAAAGAATCATTTTTGCAAGGACACAGAAATACTCCAGATATGCAGAATGTGGTCCTGAATGCACTTGAGTTTACCACATAAGCTCTGGATCTCGAAATGATAATAATAAAATTGCCAAATCAAACTTTTCTGTGTGGTAACTTCTTTTTCTGCTCATTTCCCCTCATTTTCTCACAAAAACAAAAAGCCATTAAACTGTGTCTGACCTGAATATGGATGATCCACACATCCAAACACTCATTTACTATCTGGACAAACCAATAAGTACATATACACACATTCACACACACACACACCTCCCTGGGTGAGGAGCCAGTAATGGCCCCTCATAAATAAGGGTTTCTGTATTTCGGTGAAACCCAGTAGTGCATCTGGATCCCATCAGAGCTCGTGTTCCCTTTGCAAATGATCCCAAATGTTTCTAATTATGCCAGAGGAGTCGGCACGAGGCTGTGTGTGCACACGTGTGTGTCTGTCTGTGTATTTTCGTGTGCGTGTAATCGCCCTGACGGACACACACACCCATACACTGGCCTCTGTTTGTTCATGAACAGAGTAACAGAGATGGACAGCGTGGTCTTGACCTCTGCAGCCTCTGCTTAGGTCACTGCACGTGGTGATGACTGATGAGTGAAAGATGGGGTGGAGATGGTTTCTCTCTTCTTAAGTGATTTCTAACCTGGGGGGTGGGAGATGAGATTTTAAGGGTGGCTGAGGTTGCAGGATGAGTTGTGGAATATGCAAAAAGTAAAGAAAAAGCGAAATTATATTACTAAATCTAGAGTATCTACATGCATTACTTCTGAGGGAAAGTTATTGGTCTTATCCACAGTGAAAAACCTTCCTCACATTTGGATCCGTGCAATTTACATACTTCAAGGCAAGCGTTCAGCATTTAAAGCCTGCATCATGTTTAATATATGTAAATTCTTTGAATCGAAGGGTGTGGATGACCATTTTCACCGTGGATTTCATGTCCAAAGTGTGCAAATGTGATTGTTTGCACTCGCATTGTGTTGTTACAGCCTTGTAGGTGCGTGACTGGGGAACATTTCATTAAGTGCTAACCAAGTGTTATGGGAGACTTTCTCTCTGGTATTTCACCATAGATGAAAATGCTGGAATCGAGCCATTGTTAACGGTGCCAAGTGTTTTGTGAGACTATAACGGGGTGCAACAAAAAGCATGACTTTAAAAAAAAAGAAAGGAAGCCATTACCCATTTGCTTGCTGACTGTTATATTAGTGAAAAACTTAGCAGAGCTGCAGTTCTTTGAGGCAGGCACTCACCAGTCAATCGAGTGGAGTCTTTAAGACTTTCATCACAGTTTTCTGGGACAATTTCTCCACATTTTCATGAACTTTCATGAATTTTAATAGATAGAAGAAGAAATAGTCACCACTGACCACTGTCTTTATTTATTCTGCATCTTGTACCTGTTGAGTTCATTTCTTAGCATTAAAATCTGATTCACCACTCTCATCATTTCTCTGAAGTTGGTGGAGAGCAAAACAGAGAGAAAAGGAGAGTGAATACTGAGATTAACTTTCTCCAAATCAACTCTGCTCCCTGAAAAACATGAAAAAAAGCTCCAGTCTGGTCTCGCACTTCACAGAGTGCTACAGGCAAATGTAGAGTGCACATACAGGGTGTGACAATTTCCCACCCATAGACTATTGTTATAAGCTAGTGTGTATATTGTACACATTTACAAAGAACAGCATTATACAGTAACTGGAACTCAAACCAGTGGCCTGGTCTGACCTTGTCCTTACCTGGATGTGGGCAGGTACGCTGGCTCCTGAAACCATAAAGGTTGCAGATAGTTTCATATTGCATTTCCAACACATGGATGTGGATAAACATCTCTGCTCCCAATGTGAAGCCACATGCTTGCGCTCCATGACCCCCCAAGTAACATGAAAAACACCACGGAGACAAATGGGCACCGAGATGCAGTTTGGCAGGCCTCAAAGATCTCTCTCAGCGTTACAGGGCACTGTGAACGATTCACATTTTCCACTGCAGACACTGTGACGCACAGCCCCGTCCACAATGGATGCTGGGTGATTGCATGTGTTGGGCTGTTTGCCCGCGTCTTTGATGTCACCTCTCGCTCAGCTCTTTCCCCAATTAAATTGATTGTGCTAATGTGTAAAGTGGACTGCCACGATTAAAGGTAAACCGTGTTGTTTTAGAGAAGGGCCTCAAATCCATCACCATGGCTGCAGCACCGAGCATCCACTGACACAAACTCTGGGCTTGGAAAAAGCCTTCCAGCCCTGTTTGAAACGTGAAGGGCAAATCATCAAATTTGACTTATTACTGGCAAGTGGAAAAGGATATCCTAATTATAATTATATCCTGACCAAAATGGGTCGATATGTAAAAATGAAAACAATGGTAATTGCACATTTTAAGGGAACAGTGCGCCAAAGAATTCCAGGTTTCTTAGGGAGTCAAAAAGGCAAAGGAGCCTGAAAAGGTAATTGAGGAGACGTCAATGAAAAGGAAGCAGTCAAAAGAGAATAAAAGTTCAATATGTCGAATAGATGAATAGAGGGCGAAGGAGTAAGTGAGTGTGTATTCACATGTGCACACACACACACACAGTTCAAGGGAAAGTGTGAGAATCAAAGGAAATAGGAGAGCTGAACAGCTAGCTCATAATGTGTCAACATTGTTCAGTGTGGGAGGTCGCCTCAGGGGGACTCCGCCTAACTCACAGGGGAAAAATTCAGCAACTCTTTCAGCGGAAATCCTCATCAAACATCTCTACCGCTTTAGCAAAGCAAAACAACAAGGACCATGGGTAGGAGCCAGAGCTGTGGTGGTCTCAGTCCATGAGGTGGAAAGGATTGTGAAAGATTTACTCATTTTGACGACAGGAATCTGATACTTCATGTGTCAGAGAGGAGAAAGAGATATAATATTTAAACATCGTTAAATGGCTAGTTTGGAAAATATCTACTTCCCCATAGCATGAAAACACCACATTAAGGGACATGTGTCAGAGGCTGATAAGGTTTCTGACTGATGCCAGAGTTTTAGTGAATACTTCATTAGATGAGATTTACAGCTTTCCTGTTCTCTGTGAAAGAAATACTCAGTTCCACCCAGAGGAACTTTCAGTCATACTGACAGGATCCACCTATCTGGACAAAGGTGACTGTTACGTGTCTCATGCATATGCTCTTTCTCAGTAACACCCTGCTTCACACTTATTTAGAGCTATGGAGTCACACACTTCATCAGTAGTCTTCTGTTGTTGGCAGCTGAGCTTCAATTAAAGCTAAAACATCTTTTAATTAATTCATGTTGTGGTTGCGAGACATTCAATGTGCAGAATCTGCCAACAAGTCTTTGTCTTGGGACACTCTGGGAGCAGACAAGCTTATCACATTCAAATATGATCATCTATGTTGATAATAAATTTTAAAAAGTCATTAGGCAAAATGTCACTGTCACATTTATTCATCAGTATATATTTCTGTGGTCATTTGTTTTTATTAACTCTCTTGACCTCTTGTCATGTTTGCATCCAGAAAGCTGTCGGGCTTGTTAGGAAGCAAGTTCGCTAAATTCTTAAACTCTTACAGTGGAGATAAAGAGTGTTAAGAGTGTCAGTCCTACAGAATGTGGAACTATTGAACATCAAAATGGATTTCACCACACGTGCAGAGGTGATAATCTCTTAAACAGAGATTTGTTGTTACCTAATTGTTACACCCAGTAACACCAGCTCCAGCTCTTGTGTAGCTAATTCAACCGACTTTAAATGACATCTCACAAATAACACAAGTTTTTTTAAAAGTTAAATGACTAAATATTATTTTCTATGTAGCAGAATCCATCCCACTCTAAACTCATGAATAACACTAACTCTGAAATATAAATTTCTGCATATGCATTCAGCTGGGGGAGCCTGACTCCCTGCACAGTAAGGCTCGCCTGTGGGGTGGCGCAGTAATTTGATTTGAAGATGACCACTGCCTGCACTAGCATCAGGGCTGCTTCTTCGGTGGGAATGGCCGAATGACGTAGTGTCTGATCTGAGTATGAGTATGGGGTGAGTCTTTTAAATGGTGACACGAAAAGCACCTCTTGACCGGACTGATCTACAGGTCCTGAGCTGTTATTCAGCTCATCACTGCCAGGTATGAAGTCCAGATGTAAGTTTTAGAGAAGGAAATTCGTTGTCGGATGTTGTCAGGATTTGAGTAAAAAGCCATGAGAAGACTTTATATTGTTAATAAATTAAGCGTAAGGGGAAATAAGCAGAATCGCAGGTCTGAACCAAGATCCATCCTGCAGCGTGCTGCCATGAGCGCTGTTTAATGAATTTATGACATTTTAACATTTGCTACAACTAAAGTACAAATTCCTGCAAGTAGCATTTCAATAATTTAAATTTAAAGCATTTCTTATGCGATCACAGCTCAGGTCCATGAAGACAACTATCATCTTTACATTCAGTTAGAACCTTTTGGTTTGCTCATTCCCAAGTTAGCCAGAGCCGTTCTTGGCAGTACAGCATGAGCGTTCCATATTCTTGGGTTCTTCTGATACCATAAACCTGGTTTTTCACCTCTCACTCAGCACCTTCTCCGGCAGAAAACCATCTGTGCAAAGGATCAAACAGCCAAGAGGAAAGAGCCTCAGTCTCCCTGCAGCAGAGGTTAGGCCACGGCCTGATGTTCTGCATGGTTCAAGGCCAAAAATTCTGGTTATAGACTCACAATGAGGGAGGAATTGTACTTGTAACAGACATGGACTGAGGAGTGATGGGACTTTAATTTCCCAGAATCCCTTTATAGTGATGATAAGACCAGAAGGATGAGGTATTGTGCGACAAATTAACTCATTTTTCCAAAAGCCTTAATGAGGCTTCCATAAGGGGACGGAGCTCAGTGCTTCCAAAAAGTAGAATCACACAGGAACGTGCCCCTTTTTAAGATGAAGGACATAAGATGGAGATGTGAGAGTACAAAAATTAACAGGATTTTTATTTTGGTAAAGTTTTGATGGTTGAAATACATTATACAATAAAGCAAAAAAAAAAAAAAAAAAATCTGACCTCTGTCTTGTATAAAAATTAAGTGCTGTTTTCTGCTGACTGATGAGGCTGACATTAATACAGACTTAATAATCTAGAAAGCTACAGTTGATAAAGTGGTGCTACATTTGTCAATCACCAAACTCAATGATTGCCAGCTAGAAATGAGCTTTTATCTGCCTCTGTCACTGAAGCTGGTCAGTAGCTGGTCATCAACCAACACTCAACTAGGGTTGAGTGTTGGTTGATGACATTGATATTTTGATGATGATCTGGGATGCAGAAGAAGTACTGAGCTGAGATTAGAAAGTTAAATCTCCACACGGGCCCACCCTGCGTGGGGACATTGAACCGAGTGTGTTAATGGGCCAAATGTGCAGTGCTGTTGAATGAAGCACGCTCCATTGAAACTTTATGGTTTGAAACCTGATGTAATTCACCACCTAGACGTCCATGAGAAAATGAGTGAGGGAAATAAATCAAGGTGAGGGTTGTTGTTTTACAGTAGGAGCAGGCATACTGTACGTACTGCACTTACCCTGCACAGTGTAAGACTTTACCTACCAAGGTCCCTACCAGTGTTCAAACTGTTGACCAGAGCTGAGCTTCAGGTTTGCATCCAGCCGAGATGGATGAAGAAATGCGTATACGTGCAGTGCAAAAGACACTGGAAATGAATGATTTTATAGAGCAGGAGTGGAGTTATTTCCAATGTGACAATCCCTTGTGGATATGAAACTTTGTTGTAAAGGTGATAATCATTCCTTCATCTGGGTAGCATGAGCTTCTGCCACATGAGCACATGCGGTCCAGCCTATGCAGTATAACTCTCACATGTACTGTAAAGCCCACCCATCTGCAGCCAGAGTCTGGATCATCCAGTCATCCCTCTTTCTCTTCATGCACCCATCTACCTTCCTGTCCAGGATAAACACACTGAATTCGGAACCTCCACCTCGCTGCAGCAGTTAACATCGGCCTCTGTGAAACGCAGCAAGACCGCATCAGGCCCAGAGAAGTTTTACAAGCCCTAACGTCTCTGTCCTGCCCTCAGTCAGCCCACCCTTTCCCCCCCCAAAGGCACCGTTACCCATCACAGACCACTCCCTCCCGCCAACACTTCATGCAACTTGAGGTTTTACTTTAAGAAAATGTTCTCTCAGGCAGAGCTGCTCCAGAGGCAGAAATCATCTCAATGGCCAGGAGCCAAAGATCAGCAGTATTTTGAAGCTAGCAAGCTTAAGCAACAAAGAAGCATCTCTGGTCTAATCATAAATATGAGGTGTCGGTCTTTGATTTACAATTTAAGATGCTAAAAAAGCTTCATATTTCTGGCTCTGTTTCAGAAAAGTGTTAAATGCTTTGTCTTTCTTTATGTTATCTAGAATTGATCTTTCAATCAGTTTTAAAACTCCTGCCTAATTTGCATTTTAAAAAAAACCTGTAAGATCATTTCTACTTTTACAGCAGCTCTGCTCCAGAGATGTTCGCTTGAAACTATAAAAATCCAATGTGCTTCCCTCTTCCTCTTAAAACGGATGGATGTCCACATTCCTTGTGACCACGGCGCGATTCAGTCCTGCAGAGATGTGTAATAGAGAATAAGAACAAGGGTCCAATAATTCCTAACTGTAGAATGTGGAAATGTAATATGTGGGATGTGTTTCAGTGCAAGTTCCAACAGCAGCATCAGTGTCAAGTGATCAAGGCCAAATGAAAGATGTTGATAGTGTTTCTAGTCTGCAGAGGAATGTGTGCTCTCCTCTCACTGCTCTTTTATTTGACTTTAAGATAATGGCAGTGAATGAAAGGAATTCAAGTATCCCCACAGCACTCTTTTGTCTCTCTCCTTCCCCTCTTCCTACCCATTCACCCTTTACTCCGCCCCCTCATGTATCTCCTCATCTCCCCATCTTTTCCTTAATGTATCCCTGTGGAAGAGCAGGCCATGCCAGAGCCATAAATCTCAGCTCTGTATCTGTCCGTCACATCTCATAAAAGTCTTATTCGTCCCAGTAAAAACTCAAGCTTCTTTCCCTGTAAATGTGTTTTTGGGTGGCGAGGATCCCTGTAAATAATTTGTTGCCATGCATTTTACAAATCATCTTCCTGGTGCGATGTCCATCTTGTTCCAATCACCACTTGGAATGGACGATTTGATGCACAGATTGTTACAAGGTGGACTGGAACTTGAATCAAGGATGGATGCACGCATGCAAGTGTAGAAGAAGACTGTGTGCATAATGCATCTTGACCTATGAGGTCAAATTGTCTCCAACTGTTTTTTTTTTTCTATAGACATTCCTGTTGCTTTTCCTTTTGGCAAATTTAAGGCTACAAAGAATCTCTTCAGCATGTTGTGAATCATTCATGAATCTTGACCTCAGTCCCTATAAATACAACCATGGAGAGCAACTTGGATGAAAGAGTATGAAATCCCGCTGAAAGATCAGTAAAGCCGCATGTCTGTAACGTGAATCTGTCTGCACAAATTACACTTATATTTTTTTTCAAAGGACAATTGGCATTGGAGAGTGGGGCTCACATCCCACGAGTCTTGCTTGTGGTTAAGTTTAGGCAACAAAGGAACCTTGACTATAGTATAAGAGAAAAGCTGTGATCTAAGTTAAAGTGGCTATAATTTATAGCTTTATAAGAACAATATATGATCTGACAACATGTTAATGTGAACTGCTAGTGATGAAGCTACTCCTGAATCTGCATCTTTCAGCTCACTGTTTTGGTTTTCGGGCCCTGCAGGCAGCTGTTTTTGTACAACCATACGCTACCTGCTCAGCACCAAACCAAACAGGCTAAACACATAAATTTAGCAACCAGGCTGTGAACATAATGGAATAAATATTAGAGATTTGGATTTTGGCCAGAAGCACGATGAATGCTAGCGTCACTCCATAACTGCTGGATGTGTAAATAAACAACTGTTTGCAAGAGGGTCACCATATCCACTTAAAAGGTGTGTGTCTTTACACTTTAGTCGCTGTTGGAAATTACTTTCTAGCACGCAGGGATGCTATGAGCTACTAGCTCCCTGAGCTGAACTTTCTCTGATTATTGCTGTTATTGTTTCTACAGTAAAAGTGATTGAGGGAAAGATTTGATGTTTCAAGACTAAAATTCAGCACAGTCGTCGGCTGACTACAGCCTCTCTCCATTTCTCTGTAACAATGTGTCAGATGTACAGACGTGAATGTTCTACAATCTGCTTTTTGTCCAATTACTTTCCCAGCTTTAACTATTTGTTTCGTTTGCCAAATGCTTCCTATGATCTAAATGCAATTTCTTATCAGAGTATGTGCAAATCCAGAAGATGGCAGTGCAGAGCTTCAGTTGGTGACACTATTACAGCCTGTCATCCTGCTACATGTCCCACAGCTTAGAGTGTAGACCAGTGGTTCACAGCCTGTGGTTGGAACCAACAATAAGTCATGAGACACACTGCCTTCAGGATTTGAGGCGGATATAATTGTAGCTTTTGTACTAACTCTACTTAACCTGATGAAAAATGCACATATGTTTATGTAGGCTTTGCAGTTATAAATCTTCTTTTTTTTCTCTCTCTCCAGCTGGAAAAAAAGCAAAACTGCAAATTATGGATCAACCTCTAAACGAGTGCATGTGTATAAGAGCTGTTGCCTGTTCAGGTTTCTGCGCGTTTCTTCAGTTTATTATTTGTTATTTAGATTCAGCACACTTCCATCCTGTTGTGTGTGTGTGGATCCACCATTAAAGACATGTACAGAAACTATCCATCTAACTCCATCTGTGTCTCCTTGGCCATTACCAGAGCAGACAGACCATCAGATTGCTAAAAAATCTTGTCCTATTAGTGTGTATGTGTGTGTGTTTGCCTGTTTGTGGGTGTGTAATGCACAAGTGCATATGGGGACGACATACAGACAGTTTGCCATTATCAGAACTCATTAAACATTATTAGTGCGCTGCTGTAGTTGTGTGACCACAGAGTGTACCAGAATTGAATCTGTTTTTCTGGTTCACTGACTGGGGCCAATACGACATCTGTTCATAATACATACACATAGTGTAGAACATTGCCCAATAAAGTTCAACAACGAACAATAAATCACAACATTAAAAGTTATGACATGGATGGAATCCAACCCTGTCAGGTATCCGTATCATCATTTTTGTTGGTTCTGGGGTGGACTGCAAATTTGGCACAAACATGGCACAAAGTTTGGTGCATACATTCACGGTTCCCAGATGATCAGTCTGCATTATTCTCTTGCTTTTCTTCTCCACCATGAGGTTGACATTCATGGTTTTGAGTGACATATTCCTTCAACTGAAGAATGAACTGACATGAAATTTGCTGCACACATTCAAGCCTCTACCTCACGTTAAATTGTAATTATTTTAGTTGATCCTCTGACTTTTGCGCCATGATTACGGAAAAATTCCACTTTGTCCAACAGTTTGGTTTGTGAATGGCAAAGGAACAGATTTTTCCTACTTACCGTTTGCTCTGAAACCCTGTGGAAGCCAAAATCCAACCCTATTCCACTACATTAAAATTTGACACCTAAAGGCACAATTGTGTTTCTCCGAAGATCCATATAAACGTCTCTGCAGACCTACACAGAGGAGGGTGTTATGAGTAACTGTTGGTGGCCAAGGGTCAGAGAGGAGCTGGCATACACCCAAATCTCAACAACTCACTTTGAGGACCTGCTGTTCAAGCAGTCTGGTTGGTTGATTCAAACTCCTTTCGGGACATCTCCATACGGAGATGAAAACAGTTAAACTCCATAATCCATCAGGAGTATAACTGTCAAGCACAGCTATTGTCACGAGGAAAGACAAGAAAAAAATCATATGAATTACAAATCATCCACAAACAGAACAAACACAGCACCTGTCACATTACCTGTGTGGTACAACTACCATCAGGTGGTACAGATTCTACATCATACCTGTCGCCGTTCCCTGCCCTCATCTCCGCTGAACGTGCAGCGCATCAGCACAGCCAACTAGAGAGCAGCCGGTGGTCCTGTGGCTCCACCCACTGAGGTTCATCTTAACCAGTGAGAAAATCTGTGGCTCGACACAAGTTTTTCAGCTTTAAATTCTTCCAACATCAACACAAATAAGTCTAGAGTCATGACAGCGTGGTGAGTGGAGCCCAGTGTCTGTCACATTTACACTCAGCTCTGCTTCCTGCTGGGCAGCTTAGTGCTCTTCCAAACCCTCACTGTGAAGACCAGCAGTTGTGTGGCTGTGAGCGCGCTGTGTGTGTGTGTGTTTAGACAGGTCTTTTCGGTGTAAGTTGAGTGTGCATGTCTGTTTAGTTTAAGTGTTAGGGTGACTGTGTGTATCCATGTCCACGTGAACAGGTGTATAGTGGCTTAGAGTGTGTGCTCATGTGTGTTTATGGATCTGTGTGTGTGTGTGTGTCTGACATTTCATGCTCCATCTGCCATTACCTCACTGTAACAACAACACCATTATTCTCACTAACTAAGCTTCCATCCTCAACTTTTTGGTGACAGTTGAAGCTCCTCCAGCTCCTGTGTGTGTGTGTGTGTGTGTGTGTGTGTGTGTGTGTGTGTGTGTGTGTGTGTGTGTGTGCATGCGTGCACGTGTTTTCCTGCCAAAGACAAAATGCCCCAGGATACACAGCTGAGCCGGCTGGTGAGAGCTAACGTTTCACTGCAGAAAATGTGTCATCTTTTCTCACTGTGATGGATATTATGTGCATGTCTCCTCCAGGTGCCCGGGCTCTGTTTGACTGCGTGTGTGTGTGTTTGTCTGTGTGCGTGCGTGTAAGTATGTTTCCTGACTTACTGTACCCTCACCATAATTTCATTAATCACAACCCCCAGACATTCTTTTTGCCTGTCAAAAGAGAAAAGACGAGAGACAGATGATCTTTGTTTCCACAAAGACACTTCTTTGATTTCTGCCAGCGTCTTTCCTCTCCCAAACCACTAAATGGGATACAAAACATGATCTCTTTTGACCGCCATTCAAAATCCCTATTGGCGCTCCAGTCAGGAGGCTGGCCTGTATTGTCTTTAGATATGGACTAGATCGTATAGACTATGCATGTGGTTTTCCTGGCTGGGTAAAAATACAGCAGGGAGAGGAAGAGAAATGTTGAATAGACATTACCAGAGCCATTTATTTTACAATGCTGAAGGATATCAGTGTCAGTGAGGGTTACAGTTCATTTACTGAACTTCTGCTTTTCCAAGTTAGATGCACTTCTTCTGCTCACAGATTTTTGTTCCTTCACTTTTTAAATTTTTAAAAAATTTTGAAATCTAAATGTTGCAGACTTTGGATTATATTGCTGCCCTGGCTAAAGAGGGATGCCATAAAGAAGAAAATAAAAATAAAAAAGTACAGTGAATGAAAGGAGGTTAGGGTTAGGGTTAGGGTTAGGTTAACTGTAAGGCCGTGGAAAAACTATGCACTAAATGGTGGTAGTTTCCCCATTAAGTTTAAAAAGCAGAACATCAGCTTCAACTGTTGCCCCCGGTTCGAGCTGCTGGTTGCGTCAGCACTGACAAGCCTGATAGACAATAGTGGAAAAACAGCACTTTGCATGAGCAAGAGTTATTCCTCTGCAGTGGCAGTAAACCCAACACTTCGGCCTGCTGATAGCGGTTCTGTGTTCAGAGTAACGCTAACCGTGACAAACAACAGGGCTACAAGTATGAAGCAAGCAAGCAGAGTGATACTACGGACTGATGCAGTGGTGCTGAACTTGAAATGAAAACCTACACTGTAAGCAAACACGCCAGCGCAGATGTATCTACATCTTCAAGGGATTATTTCCTGTAGAGCTCCTGCGTTTTTTCCTGTGGGCATCGAGTGACTGGAGGGGAAGCAGAGCGTAATGTCATGCAGCACTGATATGAAAACACAACTCAGCAAAGTGAAGTGAGGATAAACAAGCGCTCTTTATGGGAACTGTGATGGATTATCCCTCTCTTTCATTAAAACATAAAGGGAGCAAATGGCTTCTTGTGATGGAGGAAAACAAACTGTTCACAGAAAAAAAAACTACAGGAACAATGTTAGGATTATGCTTTGTACAGAAAGCTACAAGGCTACGCTCACAAACACAGGGCATACCAAGTGTAGTTGGGGTGTGTCTTCCTCTCAATATTTATGGTCAGCATTGTTGTGTATGTGACTGAACTCCTGTGGTTTTTGATTATGCTTTTCATGGCTTGGATCGAGGGCGACCTTGGGGCGTGGGTTTAGATGCATCCAATAAACACACAGAAATGTGAACAAGCTCACACACGCGTTCGGAATACACACAATCGGAGGTTACTCATGTCAAGTGGGGAGTGAAAGAGACGATTCCTGTAAAAGGTCTGAAGTTATTGACTGGGAAGAGACAAATTTCCAGTAGGCGGTTATTCATTTGCCCGCTTCAGAAACAAGTGGTGGTTAGTAAGAGTGCTGGGCCAAGTTCTCAGACAAAGACAGACTGACCCGGATCATTTCCATCGAAGATGTTCGCGGAAAAGGGATCAGGTCTTATCAGGGTGTAGAAAAACATCAACTGTGCAGTTCATGGTTTGGACAATACAGAACAAATTCTCTGCGGTTGAAGCTAAGCATTATTCCTGGGTTGGTGTATCTAATCATGCTAAATAGTGTTTATATGTACAGTGTGGAACTGATTTAAATGCATATTTTCTCCAAATCCCTGGCTGCAACAGTGGTAGCTGTTGTTGAAAAGCTAGATTAAATTCAAGTTTATTTATTTCTGCAGGCCGCTGTTCCAAGCCTGTCTCAAATCAAACTAATCAAGAATCAATTACAGAACAAAATGCAGCTATACAGCATGAAAAGGACAGTATGGAAGACGTAGCAGGCCCCCCTTCTAATCTACAGAAGCCAGCCTGCATACCTGGCAGCACCACCCCCAGACTCTTAAATGTATTTAAGGAAAAACTGCCACGAAAACCTTCATACATTTATTTCTCTTGCATCATACATAAGTGTTGGAAGAAAAAAATACAGTCTCCTATAAAACTGCCAAAAGCCCTGCTATTATTTTGTAATTGCAGTGGTTGTGTATGATCTTAATCCAGTGCAAATCTGCCTTATTTATTATTTATTCGGTAAAAAAAATTTAAGAGCAAATGTGGCCCTCCACATTTTGTTGAAGACAGCTGTCCCTTGTCAAAGGTAATCCCACACAAATTGAAAACTTGATTTCTATTTTCTCCGTGTCTTCAACAGTCTGTCTCAGTTCTGCAGTCTGTGGTGTTGTACTGGCATTTTCTGGTATTTATGTTACAGCCCGGTATCTCTAGGAGTTATGTCCATATTGGACTTTTCTGCATTTATTTATGCCAACGTGCAGTGGTAATGCAGAAAGCAGTGTGGGGATAAACAGATTTCATGTTACATTCCACAATGCGTGTGCAGAGGGGGGTAGAAAATGTGCAACAATGTGGACATATAATTTACAAACGAGGCAACCTGCTGTAAACCAATCAAAGCAGGCAATTTTGCCCTCAAACATGATGATGGAGAGAAGGTGTATTGAAAGTTACAGGTCCAGTTGAGTGGGAAGCGCATCAACATCTGACTCCAGGACAGAAGTTAATCAAATCAGGGTCAGTTTCCCACAGAGGACATTGATACAAACGTCCTCCTTCACGCGCAAGTCCTCAATGTTAATAACATTCTTCTGAATTAAAGACATAATTGTCAAAGCAGGATAAATGCATGAAGGCAGACTTACACAATGGTGGCTACTGTGTGCGGAACTGTGCGTTTGTGTGCTGTTCGTTTTTTTCAGGACAGGACCATTAACTGGCTCCTTACAGGGAAACTCAGTGGGGTTCAAATGTGTTTTGTCTTGCTGTTGATTCAAGCTGTGTTACTCTGCGGCCCCACAGTCATCATGGGTGGCCACATCGGGCCCTTGGCACAGCACACAGGGACTTACATATACACACTTACACATAAATGCTAACATCCCAAATGTACAGTTTAATCTCACACACACACACACACACACACTGGAGTGTGACATATACACATATACAGTTAACTTGCTCTTACTTCAACAAAAACACACACAAAATGTCTCACACACACCACCCTTACTTTGCGGCAACACACACTTATGCACGTTTATACGGTAAAATGTAAATGCAGAAAAACAAGAGAAAAATATACTGCTGCATGTTTATATAAACTCAGAACAAACTCAAAGGGGCATACACTCTCATTCATGCTACTTCACACACACTCACACACTCCTGCTGTGCTGTAAAAACAAACTGCTCAAAATATGGCATTTGTCCTCTGATTAAACACAAGCATTCCAGCAAACTGTGTTTGGCCGACCCAGCAACAGCCGTCATACTGACAGTCGGACGTGCGGTTTATCCGGGTGATCTCTCATGAAGGGAGGCTTTATGGCACAGCCAGCTCCATATAATCAGCTTTAAATGGCCCCAATGCTAACGAGAACAACGGCACCCTCCCTCCCTTCATACCAGCCCCAGGAGTCAGGAAAGACAACAGCTACAGAGGCCATTAAGGAATGTTAAGGGGTTCAAAGATCCAAATTTATGGACATATAACTGTGATAAAGTTTTAGTATCCAAAACCATCTGTCTGGAAATTGTTAATCTGGAATGACGATTAGCTCTTGCATGCTATGTTGGTCCGGTGATGCAGATGGGGCAGTAAAGTTAGCAGCCAAAGTATCTGAGGTTACTTAAGTTAGCTTTACCCCAAAAAAAATAAACTATCTTAATTTACAGGCTGACAGTAATGGATCATTTATTTTGAGAAATGTTGATACTACTGTAATAAATCAAAACTGGAAACAAACAATTAGTGACCCCAAGATTTTGAGGACTGAACATTTGACTGATTATAAGCATAACTGACCTCATGCTCTGCTTGAAATTAAAATCATTCAGCGTTTCTTTTCCTTAGTTGCATCACCATTCACATGTGCCCAAGGTTATTTGTTTTTCATCAATGAATGAAATGCTTGCTTTGTAAACTCACAGTGAAGTAGTGCAGTGCAACTAAGTTGACAAAATATAATTAATTTCTCATTACATGTTTGTAATTTGAAAACAAATAGCTCATAAAGCATTACTCTCTTTGTTCAGCACTCCTAAATATGTCAACAACTCTGAAGCCTGCCTCCATATATTCTCTCTCTCTCTCTCTAACAAGCAGTCTATGGTTTGGAGAGTCTCTCCTCTTTTGGTAGGAGATAACAGCCTCCCTCCAGTAGCTGTGCCAAGCTAACGCTCCTGACCAGTCTGTCCACCGAGAGGACAGAGACCAAACTGACAACAACCCTCCATTAAAGTCCTGTTACGAGAGTCAAGAAGCCAACTCCATATTCTCAAAATGATTTCAATCCCTTACTCTACTTGTTACTGAAAAAGTAATCACATTATTGTAACACATCACTAAGTCATGCATTTCTGTCCAGTGTTATAAATGTGAATGTGTGCAGGATGACGTACTGTAAGCCATCATCTAAATGACTCTATTTACAAGCATTGTTCATCTCCAAAGACCTATGAAGAACTGGGGGGTATTTTCAGATCTAAACAGAGATTACAGTAATGCAATCGTTCACATATGTTCAGTACTTCAATATCGTATTTTATTGTCTCATTAATCTAATTCATCTTTGTCTCTTTGGCACAGGAAGAATCGTCAGGAACGTACAAATCAACAGACAGAGCTCCAATAACTGGACAAAGTTACAGCTCTCACTCAAGGTCAGACATGGTTTTTAAAGCGTCAAGGCTCCACTGTTTAACTGAAAACCTTTCATATCCTTTACCGTTATGTAGCGGCTCCATCTCAACAATGTCTGAGGTGGAGTAAGAATAGACTGGTGAACGTCAGAGGAGCTCTGTCTCGCTTTTTATTCACATGTTTGAGAAGAGAAGAGAAGAGAAGAGAAGAGAAGAGAAGAGAAGAGAAGAGAGAGAAATGAAAAAAAAAACACCTTGAATTATTTTTTTAAAGTCCACAGGAGCTAGCAAGCTAGGCCACCATCTCTCACTCACAAAGGGCTAGTTAGTTTACCTAGCTTGCTAACCTGATTACCACTAGGCAACACTTTTGTTGTTGTGTTATTTCAACACCTCCTGTTATTGCCAAGCACCAGCAAACTGAGTGTTGTGTTTGTGTCACATTATACAAAGTATGGGAGGTCTAGCTTTCATTGGCTGTCTGTCTTTCAGAGGCCCAGATGTGGTGAATTGAAATAACCAGACGGGCAATATACTCACAAGAAGCAGTCGTGTGAGTATTTTTCTAGTCACCAAGTTTTCATAATGGTATTTTAACAAAATCAGCTTGTGTTTCAGTTTGACTAAAAAAAAGCCAACATGGAGCTATATGAAAAAAGGATTTGGTGTCATTCAAGGATGCATGTCATGTTTGTAATAGACAGATAAAAGCATCACCACCATACACAGTGCATAGACATTTTCAGTCCACACAGAAAAGGAAGAGTTGCAGGAGCTGTGGTGAGCAGAAGTCTCTGGTGAATTGAACTTACCACACACAGTTGTGGGTAGCTTCTTGAATTGTTGACTTCATGTTCAGCCATGCAAATCTTATTAAACGAGCTGAGCTACAATGGGACAAATGGGCTGAAGTTAACAAGGCAGGGAGCATCTGGTAAAAGTAAATCTTTAAAAGTCTCAGACACACAGACAAGGCATCACTGTGAAAAAGACACATTATACAGTGATAGGAAGAGGATGGTTTTATGGGACAGCTGTGTAATCCAAGAGAGCAGGGGGAAGTGTTAAGGATGCTACTGAGGCATGCTGACATCCGCTGTCCTCCCTGCCTTTATGGCGCAGTCTGTACAGGAAGACTAGGTGACTTGTTTACTATCAGAGATTTCAGTTTCAAGACTTTTTATAGATTTTTGTTAGTACACGAAGCACAGATTTAAAATTTAAAAACAGTAATGGATACATGGATATTACTGTTTTGTTTTCTAAAAGGGCCAAATGGAAATGCCTCACTGAAATCACATCTCAAGCAATGTGTGCTGGTGCATTGCAAAAGTTTTGATCAAGTAGCAGAGTTGTTGCATACAGTAAACATCTTTATTCTCTGACAATGTGCAAATAAGGTTTTGGCTCTATAAACACTCCAAAATAACAGATTAGTCAATTTGTGAAAGGAAAAAATGCTGCAAATAATAAGGATTGATGGGAAAATGAGATTGCCCTAATAGGGCCTAAATCTGTAAAGATGTTTCTCAATCAAACTTTGCTTTCACTGCTTTCATAGCTGGGATATGTGTCATCATTGCTCAACAGACATAAATGATCTGAAGCAAACAAATCTCCCTCTGAGTGAAGCTTGTAAAAAAATATCACCGCTGCTTTGCGACTGTTGAGTTAAATAGCTGTAAAAGCTGTGTGTGTCTGTCTCAGTGCGTGTCTCAGTGTGTTAAAGCCAGCATGGGTTGCTGCCTGCCTGCATGAATACATAACCTCAAAATACTGCAAATTTACAAGATGCCTATTTGCATTGCAGACATAATTGCAACCAGAAAAATGTTTGTCATCCTCAAGGAGGGAAAGTCTCTAAGTCAAAGTATGCAAATTACTGTAATTATGAATGTGCTTCTGTCTGTTTAAATCCTCTTACACCTTTGCAAAATAAGTATATATTTTATGTGTTTTGTTACTTATCTCAAGCACACTCCAAGTCTCTGCTTTTTGATTTTTATAGTTCAGAATTTTTTTTTTTTTCCCCCACTAGCTTCTGAGAAAAGGCTGTTTAGCAACCAGAGGCTCCACTGTGCTCACCAATTAGCTGCTAACTTGGATGTGTTTGTGTGTAAGTGTGTAAGGATGTGTTGTGCAAGTTGGTGCTGGTCTGTCAAAGCTTTTTTGCAGAAAACAGCTGCCTACTACAGGTAGAAACAACGCTAATGAGAGTGGTGAGGGTTGTGTGATGAAAAGCCAAAACAATGAGCTGAATGATGCTAAAACGCTCTGTGAGGAACCGCAGAGTCTGGTAATTATTTTCTGAGAATTGTTATTTCACATTACACATTTGTTGATATAAGAATATTGATTAATGCAGCTTTAAGTTGACTTTTATTTATGTAGTCATGGCGGTGGGACGGCGTGGGTTAGGGTGGGACCTGGACTTTTAGCTTCAGTAATGTAAAATAGTTTGTAATTTGTCAAAATGGCTGAAATCCAGAAACACCAACACTCAAGTCAAATTAAAATATTTCTTCTTGAGCAGGATTTTCTCATACTGGACTCTTTCCATTGCTCCTCCCTCTTTAATTTACCAGGACATGATACAGTAAGCTGACACTTTATGACTATCTGGTGTCTTCTTTTGACTTTTGGAGCAGCCAGCTGATTTTTGGCATTATTCTAACTGAAATACTAATGTGTCCAATGTTCCTTTCTGTTCACCTGAGCCCTATGGAACAGTTTGCAGGTTTCAGCAGCTGTGGTGGTGTTTCGATGGACGAAAACCTCCAGGGCTGAACGGCGCGGGCACACAGAGAGCACTGGGTGCAACCCACCTCTGTGTTTGCTCAACTGGACTCCAGTATAAGAGACTCCAAGCTAAAGCACTATCCCAGATGTATGCTATGCATCAGGATTTTTGATTGCTGTCCATAGGACACGGCGCCCAAATGGCCGTGGATCCGATGGCTTTCCAGTGGCTTTATGACTTGAGATCTTAATAAAGTGCCTGAATGACTTTCCAGTGCTCTCATTCAGCCTCATTCTCTTTACTAGAGAAGAGCAAGCTCTGTCTGAGTGCTGTGAGCATCTGCTTTGAAGAGCTTTGCAGGTTTTTGCCTTTGAAGGATCCATACAACAGGGATTTTCCCACTACAGTTCATCACTGTCTTTTCTGTGTGTGAGTGTGTGGGTCTGCCACAAGGCTTTACTGCTATTAGTGGGGATTTTGCCCTCTCTTTGAGGTGGTGATCTGTTTCGTTTTAATAGGTGAGAACTTGGATTAGCTCTGAATCTGCTTCGCACACTGTAGGATTCGCTTTCCCACAGGGTGCTGCAGATCATCATACAGTAGACCACCATTGCCCTGGATGTGTGGTGGGTCTGCATCGTGACAAAGAAGTTACATAGAAGGGCCAGATGTTTACCACAAGAGTTTGTGGAGACCAAAACAGGGCTAAAAGAGAGTGAATGTTTATTTCAAGTTTACAGCTTTTTATTCTGCCCCCTGGAGCCAGTAAATCATTTAATTCTCGTTTAACAATGTAGCTTAAATCAGTTCACGTGGTTTTGATGCTGCAGCCTTACTTGGTCTGGTAGGACTGTTAGCTTATTGTGGCTAAAGTTAGCCACTCTTCTCCAGATACGGCTATGTTTTATGTTTGTTTACCATGATGCCCCATAAAAAGGTTCCTGATATTGTTGCTGCTGAAAGGGAAAGTAATTTTTGCATCAATAGAGCTGAACAAAGATCTGCTAATTTTCAGCAGCAGGGAAGAAAATAATATATGTCTATTTGGCTTCATGGCTTAGGTTCTAAAAAGGTTTATTGCACCTGGTTGGTTTATGGCAAGAAACAAAGAATAACACGGAAAGTAAAGATAAAAACAAATACACATGTCTGTGTATATCAAGAAAGTGGAGTTTGACAGTGCATTCCAGGAATACTTGGATACCAGGAGAGTCTTGTGACTTTATTTCAAAGGGGAGACTTTTCTCCAGACATCGTTGACAATTTACAATCTCCAGGCTTGCCTCAGGTTCTGTATGTCCCATCTCACACACACACTTATTTGGAGTTTCACTCCACCGAAGTATTTTGCCAGGGAACCTCGAATGCTTTCATGTGCTTAAGTCAGGTCTATCACATTAACCTTAATTGGCTGTGCAAGCTCAAGAAACAACAAACATCCTGAGTGCCGCAGAGACAGCTCAGGCCCGAGGGGGAAGCAAATACTTGTCAAATAACTGAGACAGGAGAAGATGTGAGTGGGAGCTTAGCGATAGATAAAACTGGCCTCTAATCTGCAGAACAATGTGCAGTGAAGAGTTGACCACAAAGCTCTGCAGGGCTGCTGCTGTGTGGAGAGTGAAAGTCATGCAAGCAGCGGCAGAGAGATGAACAGTGAGATTAAACAAACACAGATGACTGAGCTCAGTATATTTTTGCATTTGCCAAATTGCACTTTCACTGCAGGTAAAAGGTATTTAGTATCAGATGATCCATTTAATGCCTCCATGAAATGTAATGTCCTTATTCAATCATATTCAATCTGTAACACTATGACTGATGAGGGAAATGTAACTTTTTCCTTTATGACCAAATTATTTCTAACATTAATTTTTTTGCTGCAGTTCGCAAACAGGTCCTCGGCCTGTAGCCACTGTTGAAGTCCCATTTTTTACTTGCTAAACTGCAGCTACATTGAAACATGAACTCACGTTTAGCTGCTTTAACTGAACCCAGATAACACTAAACAGCATGGAGACAAGTTAGCTGAGAGTAGGTTGAGTATGTTTTTACAGAAAATCTAGTTTGGGTCTATTGTGTACAGCTACTGCAACATACACTCAGTACACACAGAAATATGATCGGCAGCTTAATGGGTTTGTGGACGTCTTGGGAAGCATGAGTGGAGCAACTTAGTTAAGTGTTTGACTCACACCCTCATTTTACACATACATCACATACATAGTATATACAATCACATTCATGTGCACACACTCACACACACCTCTCCCACCATTCCTGGTATCAGCTGAAGCACTACGTGTGAGACACCCCTCATTAAGTTTGTGTGTGTGTGTGTGTGTGAATTTTGACTGGCCCCTCTCCTCGCTTATTAAACATTCATAGGAGGCCCACTACTGTGATGTATAAGTTCCCTTAGCTTATGTGTGTGTGTGTGTGTGTGTGTGTGTGTGTGTGTGTGTGTGTGTGTGTGAGGCCTGCATCCTGCGGTGGTCGCACAGGGAGAGTGTTTCTGTCTGCTAACAAAGAACCACTGTTCAACATGTTAGCACACCGAACTGTGCAGCAAAGCAGTTGTCTCTACATCCTGCGGGAGCCATGTTTTTACCTCATGCTTTCATCCTGTAACTGCATCACATGCTTTTTCCAGAGTGTAAAACAAACTCTGGTATCTCTCAGCTATTTACATACGCACATGCACTGTAAAACCTTCTTCAGATCACTATATAGAAAGCAAATCTTTGTCATTTTCCAGAGGATGAAGTATGGGATGCTTATAACAAAACAGGTTTACACAAGGTGTGTTAGTGTCACAACTAAAATTACCTTTATTCTTAATGGGAAACTATAGTTTCATTTTGTTGCAGGGGCAGTGTGAAATAACTTTCTTCATGCATTCATCCCTCACAACATCAGATATATGTTGTTGTTTTTTTGTTTTTTGTTTTACCTGGTGTTAAAAAAAAGAAAAGTGGCTTGTGAGTCTACAGCTACACTATTCTATCCAGACACATTTTAACAAGCATTAAACAGCCACACTGGCCTCTGATCACTCGATTTTGAGGGCTACATTTCAAAATAAAAGCTGACGCATTTAGTAATCCTTGCCCTGGCCGAGTGTTTCCGCAGTCTATTTCCACCTGGATATGAGTAATACAGAGACACTGAGCAGACGGATCTGGTTGGTGGCAAGCACCCAAATAATTACATCTGCATTTCAAAATACAGTGCATTAATGTTCCTCCTGCCAACCATCCACATCCTTGTGGTTAAAGTAGACCTGTGAGTGACTGAGCTAGAGTGCAATCAAATGCAAACAGCAGAGAACACCAGCACTGGCAGCAGCATGATGCACCACCAATTAACAAGCAGTCAAAAATAATTTACAACACAGGTACTTTTTCACAGAAATGGAGTTTAGACACTCTGTCAGAAAACAAATGATTTCTTCTTTGATGATTATGACACGCCACGTAATCAGGATCCATTTGGGTATTACACACACTGACACGCAGATCTGACACCTGCACCATTACATCAGGGCCCCACCTGATCCAGTCATACTGAATATAATTTGGACCTGGCCCAGCTTTGGCTCCAGATGTGATCTTGGGTGGCCTGTAAGGACATCGACCATTTACTACTTATACTTGTATTGCAAATGTTTGCAGCCATCAGCTGTTTTCTGCCTTGTTTTCTGAAAGTTGTACCAAATCTTTCAGTTCACACAGTCACAACCTGTCAAAGCTGAACTTTGCCTCCTTCTCTTCCTCACTCATTTTTGCTGTCCTACAAAAACCCCAAAAGACCTGTGAAGCAACTTAAAGAGGTGGGAAACTCTTAAAACTGTTGGCGTACACATCCCTGCTGCTTGTTTACCCTTTCTCTTTAATTTATTCATCCAAATAAAAATGTTTTTTAAAAAGTTGAAATCTGGTGAAAGAGCCTTTTCTTACGTCTTGTTTGCCTCAGCAGTCGTACTCAGGCCAGCAGGGTTAGAGGGGTTGGATCTTTTAAATGCTCTCTCTAGGGAGCTAATCTTCCATTCCATGCTTTAAGCCAAAAAAACATTTGAAGCGATGTAACTATTCACCTTTCACAATGCCTGCAGCCTTGCCTGCCTGTGTACCTGGCTGGCTCCCCATATAGGGTTATTTGCTTAGTTACCAATTGCTTGTAAAAATAAAAAATAAAAAATAAAAAGCAGCCTCTGAAACAGAACAACCCATTACTTCTCATAATCAAGTTCAGATTCGGTTTATTCATCAACAGCGGTTTTGTCTTTAGTCTTAGCCGTAATGAAAGCCAGGCCATTTCATTTTCTTTTGATTTAGATGCTGATGGTGCAGTATATCTGACATATTACAGTGTGAGTAAAAGCCCAGGGACACATTAATGTGTTTATTTAATCACAGGCAATAAAATATGACTTGAAATCTTAGCAGCCATTAATGTGACATGATGTTAGAATTAAATGTACAAAACTTAAAACAACCAGATGCATAAGCTCTGAATATGTACACATATACAGCGTTTAATTGCCAATACGTACAAAGATCTTCTCCTGTTTACAGTGTGTCACACTGGCTTTTCTGTGGGGTAATCCTGTGCTCCATCTCTGTTGAGGCCTGAGCGACAGAGCCAGTTATTTCATTACCACGTCTGCAGAATTGTGTCTCTGCAAACTTATGAAACAGATCCGAGACTCCAAACTGTCATGCCGACCAGAGTGGACCAGCTTTCATTTCAAAACAAAACATTGCTTTAATAGAGTAATAATGTCATTTCCTGTAGAAAGACTTTAATCATCTTTGGACAAGCAACAGCATTGTGCTGAAGGTGGCCAGTTTTGGCTGAGTTTAACTTCATTTGAACCACATTCTCATTTCAGTTCATGTTATGTCCAAGGAAGTAATGGAGATAATTAGTTATAGATATAGGACATTCACTGATTTATAGGTAAAATATTTCACTAAATCCCGCAAGACGAAATACCAGGGCAGCCACTTTAGAATTGTCTCAAGCATAAATGTCTATGTTTTATCTCCTCAAGGGCTTGAAATTGTTGGGCGGTTGCAGGAAAACTCTGGTAAAGTATGGAAAAATATTGTTGAACTGTTATAATATACATACTGTGGTACAGCAGCAAAGCTGAACATCAAGACCTTCAAAGGAAATCAAGACGTGAGAGTCTGGAAAGGTTTTATTATTTTGACCCAGAAACCCTGCTTTTCTTTTTAACGTCGCCTCTTCCTTCACCGTTGTCATTTTTCTCCTCTGCCCCCTCCTCACGCACAGTTGCACACATGCAGTTCTGTTATCAGTTCAAAGCACAAAGAGAGGTCAGTGAGGGAGCATGTCAGTCAGACGAGTTGTCACCCAAATGATGACAAATTGGCCGCCTCTCCACTCGCTGCCCCCCCAATCAAGTCCAGACCTGGGTTTCTTTCATGCAAGCACAGTTCCTGTAAATGGAGATCGATGGCGCTCAGGTGAAGCTAGCAGTTGCTTAGCTTAGTCACACGCAGTCAGTGCTCCGTCACTGTCATGTAGACTTAGGATCTGTTTAGAGTCAGAAAATTTAATTGATGTGGGTCTTAGTGTCCAATGATGACTAAAATACAGATGCAAATGCCTTTTTCATCCAGAACACACACTAAGAACCATTAAATTGTCAAATTTGACTACACTGAACATAATTGCTGTTGGCGTCAGGTTCCTCCCACCTCGCGCATAGACAGTATGAGACAGTATGACCAAGAGAGAGCCTTCACCTGTTTCTGATCTTGCCTCAGCTACTAACCTTACCACCCCTACAATGGGCTTGTTTCCAGGGAGACAAACATCATGTAACCCAACACTGTGAGTCTTGCAATAACATTGTCTTTATCGTCTGTGATGGATGGAATTTTTCTCATTTCACGTCTTGAACCTGAGAGAATAAGCAGGAATGCTTTTCCTCCCGGTGAATATCGAGCGTAACGTGGGGCAAAAATATTTTCTTCCTTTCGAGCAAGTTTCTCTCACTTCTCTAGGACTTCATTGTCTCGCTTTCTGCTTTTCTGCCTTTGGACGCTTGATTCATACAAGCTGTGTTTGGTTTGCAACTTAACATGGAGCGGTAACTGTTTGTGTTTCATATTCAGAACATATTCAGTCGCACTGAAACACAACCTGTCTTTGAGTAAATTCATATTTTGGAGGAATTAAAAACTGAGCCTATGTCCATGTCCAAGCTGGCAACTGATGTAGTCACTGATAAGCAGGAAGTGGTAAATGAGAGGCCAGTGGTAGTAAATGAGAAGCCAGCATGATGTGTGCCAAGGTGAGTCACTCAGGGTCAAAGGTAAGTTACAGATTCACTGAACTAGGTAACCCACATGTCTATATCAACAGTCCTCTGGATTGGTAACTGACTTGGCTTGTCACTAGCATCTGGGCTAGTTCGACTCCCTGTGTTCAGGATCGGAACTGGCCCCAAGGACTCTGAAAGGGTTTTGGGTATCTCCTGATTCCAAGTCCAATTTACTTAAATTTTGACCATTTATCTATCTGACACATTGAAATAATAATAATAATAATAGCTGTCACATAGCTTCACAAGCTTTTTGATGCAAATACCAGACCAAGTCCTGGTTCATGATTGTTTAATTCATTTCTAGAGAGAAGACCTATCACTCTGGATCTGGATCATTGGATCTACAAAAATGTTGTAATGTATTTGTACAGTGGCGGTGGTACAGACACTAGCTTTAACTTGACAGAATATGTACAGTATATAATATTGGCCTTTCATTAAGTTAGTAAGTTAGTTTAGTTGGAGATTGCTGATATGATCTGCTGCTGGTGATGTTTATAGGTTCTCCAACCTATAAGCAAAGCTTGAAGTTTGCCAACTGTTTTGAAAGCGCAGCAACATCTCCTGCAGACGTGACCAAAATAGTCAAGGGGATGCTAGTGACAGAGATGGATATGCAGACAAGAAACGCATAGGAAAGATGTTTTGAACATTTCCTAACTTTCTTTGTGCTTCATCAGCTTCTTCTTTGTTATTGTGAAACACAGAGGGATCCATAAAGTTTAATGTTCTGTCACTATATAAATCCTAACTTTTACCAGACATTTGCACTTCTGCTCCTGTGACCTTTGAACAGTGAAATGAACTGCTTAATACTGAGACACAAGAGTTAAAATACATTGACTTTATTCTAGTTTCCGACATCATGAAGGACAAATGCAGGACAAAGGTTTCTGCAAAGGTTACTGCTGTGATGTGGATACATCCCAGGACGAGGCTTTTACTCTGATTTGTTGCCATCACTACTATTGATTCCCATTTGGTCAAAAAGTCATTTGGGTTGGGAGGGGTGTGGGTGTCAGTAGGGGCAGAGGTGAAATCCAAACTTTAAGGCTGAACCACAAGGTTTGCATAAAAAACAACCCCGGCCCTCAGATGGCAAATGTGAACAAAATAACCAGACTCATTTTCTTTTTTTCACCACAAACTTCCTCCAGGCGGGGGTCCGCCAAGTCGCAAATTAAAATTGATTTAGAAACAACAGAAGCCTTTTGTCTCGGAGGACTTGGATTTTTGTTCTTTCTTCTCTTTCGACCATCGAGCCACTTGGCTCGGTGTCTTGTTATTTTTCCACGCATAAAACTTTCATGGTGAAATAAAGCAGAGGGCGAACGGCGGGAACGGACCACTTACTAGGCCTTTGGCTGCTATCACTCATGAACCTGCATGAGTGATAAGATGAAGCCGGATTGGCTGTTTTTTCTTTCTCTGTCTTCGTCTGTTTCTGTCTTTGTTGCTGCTTTTTCCCTCTGTCCCTTTATCTCTTTCCCTTCTGTCTTTTTCTCTTTTCCTGAACTATCTCTTTACCTCTATGCTTAGCTCTTCTTTTTCTCCAGGATAACTTTCCTCTGTCTCTGTCTTTTCTCCTTCTTCCCGTCTCTTCCTCAGTTCATTTAAACTGAATTACCAAACCTTTTTATTGGCATGCAAGTCTGAAAATCAAGCTTGCTGACGGATCAGAAACACTCCTGTTATCTGTATAATTCTCTTTCTCATCTTCCTCCCACCACACACACACACACACACACACACACACACACACACACACACACACACACACACACACACATATGGGCTCAGGTTCCCTCAGATGTCGGGTTTAGGGATTCATTCTGGACGTCTGATGAAGAAGTGCATCTGGGTCATTTCCACACGGATGTTGGTTTTGCCCGCAGAGCAGCACTTCAACGTTGAAATCTGATATTCATATTCTGTCATCTTTGTTTTTCTAAGCCCCTTCTACCTGTCCTCATAAATAAGGATAAGCTGTGGATTTAATGGGGCAGCAGCAGACACTGATGGCTGCTGGTGTCCCTGACACCGCATTTATCTCACATATCTTTAGTTTTGTGACTCACTTTCACATTTTACTATGGGAGAACTGAACCCACGTCCCCATGATACAAAAATAAACTTTTTTTTAACTAAGAGTCTCTCAAATAAAGCTACAATTTGACCTGTCAATCAAACAAGCCCCCCTTAAAGCTGCAATACTCAGTATTTTTATACTGACAATGGCTTTATTAATAGTTAGACTCATTTACAAATATTTTATATATCAGATATAAACCATTAATAAAATTAGTGAACACACCATTCATTTATGGCAAGCCGAAAGCTGTTTATAAATGCTCTAAAAGGCAAATTACTCATTAGATGCAATATACTATTAATGCTTCACTTTATTTGAAAGTGATACCAGTTTTACATCAGTTGTGTTTTGTCTAAAGGAAGTGCATTGTAATGCATTTAGGAACCGATTTCAATCAGATCTCTGTTTGTTTAGTGGCAAGCGGTTTTCTTTGTTTTGGAACATTTGGAGGAAACGTGTCAAAAACAGAGCTTCTGGTGTCTGATCTAGTTTTAATGCACCTAGGACAATGTGTCATTTATGTGTCGGATTTTGATATTTTTATTTATCACTGTATTTTACCATTTTTTTAAAACTATACCAGTCATACATCTCAGTCTTTATGATTCCTCCAACACAGTTTTCTCAGCGCACTGAGTACACTGCAGGACAGACGTTAAGGTTAATTGTGAAATGACACATTAAGCCGAGTCTCTCTTCTGAGTCCAGAATTATGAAGTAGCAGTATCAAATGTCTTACTGAGAGGTGTTTGGCAGAAAGCAGCAGGCTGACTTCACTTCTAAACACACATCTGTCGCACAGAAAAACAGACTGACTGACAGGAAGCGTGAAAGGAAAGAAAGTGGGCCGTGAGCTGGGAGTTCCTCTGTGTCATTTGATGAAGGGGGGGAGGGGGGCAGACACAGAGAAAATTCACTGTGGTTTGATAAATGCGGCAGTCAACTTTCTATAATCACATCACACTAGGTTTGGAGTATTTGATGTCAGAGGTTCATGTCAGGACCGGGTCATATGATCATTAATGGCAACCTGAGAGAGCGTGTAGCGGCACGGTGTGTGGTGGAAGACTGTGATTACGGAAATAATTCAGTCGGAACCAGAAAGTAGCTGAGCTCATGCCAGTGCCGGCTCACTGACAAGTTAATGTGTGTGCGTTCGTGCTCGTTGTGCCTTCACATGCCATTTGGTTTGTAACAATAGAAATGTGGAGTCTACACAGCTGCAATCAGAAGCTATTGCAGAGGCTGACATAACAGTACTGCAGCTATGATACCTGAGAGGCTAATTCTGTGTGGGTTTTGTCAAGATGATTTTGGTGTCGTAGATACGAGACACAAATGCACTTCTTAATGACGGGGAGAATTATCATGAAGGGTATTCTATGAATAAAAATGATTACTGAAGTCACCGTAAATCAAAGTATTGAATTATATGGATCACTTTGTGTTTGCAGAGTTACAATAATATAATTTGTCTACTAATGACAAAACGGAAACCAAGTTGAGACTGACATAATTATTTACAAAAGATACAAGGTTACAAAAGAATTTACCTAAAAGAAAACTTGTAGTAGGACAAAAAAATAACAAATAAACCAAAAAAAAAAAATAACAGCAGGAATAAAATACAATTTTACAAACATTTCTGGAGGCAGGAATAATCTGACTACTCGAGTTAAACGCCTGTGGGTCGAGCTGAAGACAGACAGCCTGGGTAACATAATATCACCGCAGACTTTTTGCTCTTGGAGAGGAAGAAACCCCCAAAACCTCAAAAACCACCCAAACTCAAAAAGCTGGTCAACTTGCCATTAAACAACCTTAATATAACATCAATTTAGTTGATGTTTGTATGGACGGATTTGGTTCCATGAGAACGGACATTTTCAGTTTGAGCAGTCCCAGCAGGAATCGGACCATTGAAGTATTAAGTTAGTTTTTACCAAGGGAAAATCTGCAGCCAACAGTGGAAGGCTGAGCTTGGACTTAGTGTTCACTGGAAGAACAGAAAGTAAACTTATATGAAACGTTTCTGATATTAAATAAGATGTTTGCAATATTACACATTATCAGCATTTGAGTCATTGCATGTTGAACTTTTTAAATGAATGAGTTTTACATTTTGGGAAATAAACTTATTTGCTTGCTTTCTGAAAATCAGATGATAAACTCAATACAACAACTCTACCTACAGTGTACAGTAAATATGAAGCTACCAGCGGCAGACAGTAAGATAAAGTTAGTACTTGACAGTCTCTCTCCAGAGGGAACTAAATCTGCCACAGCTTAACTTCACTGATTAACAACCATACAAAAACGACGCATTGTGTCTTTCTTTACTGGTTTTGCTTTACTTAGCATAAAGACTAAGAAGCGGAGGCAGACAGTTAGCCTGGCTGTCTCTGAAAACAGAGCCAGGTTAGCAGCTCTTAATCCCCTGTAAAACCACAAAAAGACATTTATACGCTTCGATTTTTGCACAATTTTTTTAAAAAAATTAACGTGTTACAACATGTTAATTGGTTAACTTTTTCTTTGTGTATTTTCCCATCGCTCTAGCGGTTTTCTTCATTTCCCTGCTATCTGTGCTCTGAGTGCCCGATGCCTCCTTTTCTCTTTCACTCATCAGCTCTCAGAGACAGGAAGCAATTCACTAACCCCCATCATCACCACTCCAGTTGTTCCCGTCTCCAGCACTTTGGCGAGCCATTTTGATAAATACCATGACAACTCATGTACATCGAGCCCAGCCATACCATATTAGCCTCAATATGATAGAGTGTGTGAACGTGGAGCACAAATCTAAGGCCCCTGACTGAGTATGGTGCAGGATCCTCTTAAATCCCTTCAAAAAGCGAGCATTCCCTCATGGATTCATGAAAAGAGCCCATTTATAGACATGAAAAAAAGGTCCGTTTCAACAGACTTTAAGTGCGGCGGCCAAGGAAAACAATGTGCCTGGCCAGAAAAACTGAAGCCTGTACTGCACCGACTTAATTCCATTCTCTCGCATGAAAAGAGAATAAAAAGTTTGGGGCTGGCTGGAAAACTCGCTGTGTCCGAATTGTGTGCGACTGACAGAGGCACTGACATACAAAGTATCACTCTGCACGAAAATCAACTTGAGGCTAAATCACGCCGCAGGCTGCCTCAGCAGGGCCACAGTACGTCACAGTGATATGACAAGTGATTTATGGACAGCACCGGCAAAATGCTGAAAACAGGGCCGAGAGAAAACGTGAGGGGGAAGTGGAGAGGCAGAGAGAGAAATAAGCAGACTGAAAAAAAAAGAAAGTATACAAAGACGGAGAAATAAAGTGAGGGGGAAAGAGGGAGAAAGATGGAGAGCGTTTGGTGCCAGTCGTCAGTCCATTTGGTCCATTAATGTGGAGAGTAACGGCCTCACTGACTGAGGGATGATGGGAAAATGGCCTCTCCTGTAGGGTAGCCCTTAAAGTGATGTATAGTTGCGAGGACAGAGCAAAGCGCTCCATGTCTGATTTCGCCTTCCTCTGCTCATCAAGGGCATAAACAATGGGGGGCCTTTACTGTAATGAGAGGGCACTTTCACAATACAGAGCCAAAGCAAACTTAAGTGTATGAACTGTATTATTTGAGTATGATAACCTCAAAGTTGCTCCGTATCATCTTCTGCTGCTTTGGTCTTTTAGCTGAATAAGAAAATGCCACTACAGTAATGTAGGTTTGATGCGGGCTGTTGCTTCTACCTCTGAATACACAAATTAAAACTGCAAATGCACTAAATAAGTTTGAAAGGTATATTCAGCTGCTGATGTCAACCTGTTGCTTATGGTGCATGGTCACATCGGCCACCGAGCTGGTCACAGTGGCAAAGATTTTAAGGCTAGAAGCCACAGAACAAGGCAGATCCTCCGTCCTCCCAGATCCTCCGACAAAACAACAGCATAGTCTGGAGATAGTTAACAAGGTGAAGTGCGAGCACAGGTCTGCCCCTGGAGTGTGAAATCAACTGGAGCGCCTGGTGCTTCGAACCATTCCTACTGGCAAAGAAAGATATGCAGTCATGGCTGGCTTTTAAAATACAGCTGTTCCAGAAGCCTGAGATGTGAATAATAGGTGCAATTTGAGATCGTTGTCAATTTTTCAAATAACTGACAAACACGTCGCGGATGATTGTTCTCAGACGGGGGCCTCTGTGGAGGAATTGCCAAAACAACTCGCTGAGAGAAAATTGCAGTCTTGAAAACACTCGAGGAGTGATCACCATTTACTAATGAAAGCTCTTCTCATGGGAGACATTCAGACTCATCCGTCACACGGTCACAGATTGACACTTGGTTTAGAGAGAGTTTGTAAGGCTTGGGCCTCAGCTGTAAAGACTCCTCCGGACATGTTTTCTTTTGATTAGTGAAAGTAAGATCTAAGTGAGTTCCTCACAGCAAACTCGTGTCTGCCACTTTTCAAGCCTCTTTGCGCCTGTCTGTCTTTGGTTTTTGAGTTCAGCACCTACAGCCTCAATCTTAAGATCTGGTTTCTCACTTTCCTTTCGTACAAAGGGATTTCCCCAACTCCTTGTTCCTGACCATAATGAAACTAAATTTCCTCTTTAAAGTCAATCCATCTTCTGGCCTACAGCGCAGTACATCAACCACTGGATCAGACACTAAAACACAATGAGAACCCACAAAAGTATTTTCCTAATTGGACCGCTTGAGGAAAAGCGTGTCAGGGCTGAAATCCATCACGCTGATTGCTGGCCTTGTCTGTGTGGAGCCACATGGGGGTGGTGCTGTGTGGGGTTTGTTGGGGTTCTTGTGGTTTTGGATTCTGCACATGCTAGTTGGATCTCAGGAGGGAAGCCCTCGCGCGGCCTGAGAGCAGCTCATTACCTCGGTTAGTCATCGGCCCCACTGTCTGCCGCGGGATGATAAATGAGCAGGTCCTCATGTGTGGCTCCGACAGCCCCATGGCATAAGGTCAAGCTGACATCTATCGAGGGGCACGCACAGCAGCGAGGCCGAGAAACAACCACACACTTTCTGGGAATTTAAACACAACCTCCAGCGGCTATACTGGAGGTCTTCTCTGGCAGCACAAGTTGCGTGAACAGTAGATGTTTCTAGTAAAACTTCGGATCCAACTCAATTGAGTTTAACAGTTATTTCTCAATTTCTGAATTTAAATTTATTTCAGATCCCTGATGTTTCTTTTATATCTAAAGGGGGAGAACATTTTTATCCCCCTCATGTCGCAATTTGCATCACCCCAAGTGTTCAGTCCTCTGTGTTCAGTGCTTACTGATATTTGTACATGTGCTTCAACAGACAGACACACAAACTCAAGTGCAACAGTACAATCTGTTTTATGGGTACACAGTCATCACCAGACACGTACACATGCTCTGGGTCTGTCACACTACGCCTTGTGACTCTGTCACTGAGCTGCCAAGGTGCTGCATGAATGAATAAATATGGTCTCCTTCTCCTAATATGTCAGTTGTTGTTGTTTCACCATAAAGTCTGGCAAATTGCAGTGATTTACAGTCATAAATTTGTCATGCACAAGTTTCCCCTCTGAGTCCAGCAGACATTCCTCTTTCAGCTGGCACTGCTGCGACTACTTGCAACACTAATGCATGAGACAACCGGATATCTCCAGGAGAGAGCCAGAGGGGTGTGTGTGTGTGTGTGTGTGTGTGTGTGTGTGTGTGTGTGTGTGTGTGTGTGTTTGTGTGTGTGTGTGTGTGTGTG
>JBBMJY010000014.1:4750345-4782866 GCA_037833715.1 Toxotes lorentzi
CCCCCCCCCCCCCCCCCCCCCCCCCCCCCCCCCCCCCCCCCCCCCCCCCCCCCCCCCCCCCCCCCCCCACAAAAACCTTAAAACGTTGTTATTCCACTGGTTTATTCATAGATCAAGTGAAAAACTGCTCATGGAACATAAAGCCTCAAGCTTGCTTTAATATTTGTGCTCAAACACCTAATAATGACTATTTTTGCTACGTTCACTCTCTCTTTCTCTACACTTTCCATTTTGTTTAGAAGCTATATTGGTAACCAGGCTGACGTGTGTGGGACCCAGAGCCTGGACACAGCCCTTTGATCTCTGGCAGCAAACCCACGATAATGAGGTGACTTTATGATCATTCAGAATTTATGCTCATTGGATACAACAGTTTTAAATTCAACAAATTTTGAACCGTGTCTTTCTAAAGCTCCGGTCTGACATTTCCTCGGCTTCTCGTATGGCAGGCAAGCTGTTAAGTGAGGGGTCTTATGAAGTTTGCTGTGGGTGTGACACATACTCCGAGGGGTTTAAATTACCTTTGAAGTGGCAGCTAATCACCGTGCTGAGCCAGTTTTGGATCAGTGGTTACAGCTGGTTAACCAGAGGAGTCAATTTGGAGCCGGGAGCCTTTTGGTTTACGTATTTCCACAAGGCAGGGTGGCACAATGTGGTGTGATAGCTGAAAATGTTGAAACATCAATGGTAAATATTCCTCAGAAGAGATAAACACAGGCTTCTCTTTAGAGCCAGCACCAGCGTTCAGCAGTGAATAGAAAGAGCAACACGATCACCACCCTATCTGAAAAATAAGAATGTATACATCATACGCACAGCTGGGTGGAAACTTTTTATGCTTGGGTGGGACAGTAGGTGTACTGACAAAAGCAAAATACAACAAAGTGCAATGGAAACAGACACAGTACAGTACAAAACCATCGGATCTGTGTGGAACAATAAGGAGCCTGTAACCTTCCAGGTTTGACTGCTGCTATTTTAATTCCATCATAATGTCATAATGTAGCTTCCCCTTCTTCTGCAATGTAATGGCACCAAACGTGAGAATTAACACCATGTGTTTATCTTCATGCACTCAGGTGAAGATTAAACTCCTTTCATTATCTGAAGTCTAACTTTGTCAGTTTGGGTTGTTATTTTACTTGCTGTATTTTCTGGAAGAACCTAGGAGGTGACAAAAATATAAATTTCAATCAGAGACACTTACGTAAAGGAACTGGTCTGTTACAGCTAATGGTTACACAGTTAGATGTGGTGAAAAACACTTTGTTGGCAAGGACTGGATGGATGTTACTAGTGCCAGTGATTGTGAAGCATGAATGAAACAGTGGATGCCGATCAGCTAAAGCAAACTCAGCTTCACTGGTCTGCCTGGATGGAGGCTATGCTCAGTTTCCTCAAGTTGTAAATGATGTAGACCTTATGTCTCTGTATGTGCAAGATTCCTACACATACTGTTAAAGATTATGCACAGCAAAATCCATCATGAAGTATTACAAGAGTTATGAGTGAAGTGCTTGAAGTCTTAAACAACAAAACAGGAAGTTTGTCATTGCCATTAAGAATGAGCCATGTGAATATTTTATGATCTGTTTGATAAAGTTTCAAATTCAGCTGTTGGTAGCACATTGGATGTGAACTGTGGTCTCCAATATCAAAGTCTTTCCCATCTTCCCCAAATTCATTCTTAAGAGGTTTTGTGGAGCTAAAATAACATCAAGCTACTTTCAGGGCCCCAGATCCCAAGGGGCCGGTTGGAAATCAGGCCTTGGCCATTGCTTCTGAAAGAGAAGAGTCATTATTCACATGACCACAAGACGCTGCTCGTCAGGAAAATATAAGCCTGGGTCATTTGCACACGAAAAAAATCACACCATCAAAAGAAAAAGCACAAGAGCAGCATTAGTTTCTCTAACTCCATGAAAACCAATTAGACAACCTCACGCTGAGTGATAACAGCGTTTGATTACTCCCTGGGAGGAGACAGATGCTATCTGGCTCTTTCGTTGAAGCAGCATGACCTTTAAACACACCAGCGTTTTACTGAAGGGGATCCCAGTCCCAGCAGAGTCCTTTATCTCTGATGTAGGACACGGTGGTGTCAAAGAGCCCCTTGTGGTGCCCCTGAGGACCAGTAGGAGGTATTTTAATAGCTGTCTGACCCATGGTGGCTCTAGCCTGCTGCCATCTCACCACACAGAGAAACTATTATGCTGCATCTGAAACACAGAAAGTAGAGGAGACCCTGAAAAGATGTCCTGCCACTCCTTTTTCTTCTCTTGGCCATTTAGTTCTCACTAAATGAAACTGTAAAGCTACAAAACGACAATGGTTCACCTTGAGGAACTACTCCCTGACCGCCCATCAGTCAGTTAAGTCCCTGCCCACACACTTGTCGCTCAGATCAGTGTTGACTTTTTTTTTTTTTTCACTCAAAGCTGATGAATGTAAAGCAGCTTTTCACAACCAAACTTTGTTAACTCCAGTTAGCACTGACATATAAACACAGCGAGAGTATTGGTGTTCAACTGTTAACGGGTCAGTTCGCTCAAATTTAAAAACAGTGAGGGCAGCAAAGTATTTGTGCAAATTTTTTGATGGAAATTCTGTGAACTTTGACCATGCAAGATGCCTTGAGAGAAAGGAGAGCCAGAGACTCCAAAATGAGGAAGCTGTTAGCTTTTTAGCTGCATGGCACCATCCATGATTTATAGACACACACCTGACCCCCCTCACATTCCTCTCAGTGAGCACATTTATGTTGCATATGTAACATTTATTGTAAATATATTTACAGTAAGTTATTACTCTCATCAAGCTCCTCTGTTCCGAACTTTGCCTCTTATCAATACTCGTAAGCAGCTGATCTAAAAGGCAGCTTGGCTCTCGTTGGCTGTGCGCTCCGAGGCGTCACCATCTGTCATCCAGCAGGAGCGCTTCGTGCATGCGTCCTTCCCCTCTGCTCCCATTGTAGAAACAGCTGTACACCGTGAACCGTGGAGTGCGGGTCTGACACGGATTACCTGGATAACGGCTTAGAGGCTGGGTGGGCATCAACCAAGGAGAAACAGGAAGCGACCGTTTCTTTGATTCTTTACATTTTTTCCAGAACACACATTAAAGTTTCACCAAGTTTCTTTTGAATGGGACTGTTTTCCTGAACTTTAGCCATGGCGAGACGGTTTGTTCACTTGCTGCATTTGTTTATGATTCTGGAGTCCAGCTGGGCTAAACTCGTATCTGAGGATCTTGGTGAAGCCGTGCGTCAAGGTGCCGATGTCGCAGCGCCTGTAGATCCGCGCGTCTTGGCGCACGAAAGCGCAAACCGGGACATGGTCTCCATCAACATGTTCAAAGTGTACGAGAAGTACAGTAAAGAGCCGCAGAGCCAGAGGGACGGAAACACCGTGAGAAGTTTCAAAGCTGTCCCGAGTGAGTTTCTTCCATAAACTGTGTTATCAGACTGAACAAAGCCGGTTTATCCTGTCAACATGAAATAATATTTACTGCTCATGCTTTGCATGTAGGTAGAGAAGTCTACTTACCATAATGGTTAACAATTATCACTACTCTGCTTCAATTAAAACACCTCAGGTATCAACTAACGAATATTGAGCATATTGGACATTTTGTTAAAAGGACTAAGCATTTGTCAGATTTTTAAAATAATAATAATAAGTTTCTTATTTTTTTAAGTAATTATTTTTTAAGTATTTTCTTTGTGCTACTGAAGTCATAATAATTAAAGCAATCAACCAGTTCAGTCCAGTTTCCAGTCATTTTAATACATCACAAGGAGTTCAGAAGCAAATTTAAAATAATACAAAATGAATTTGTATAATTATTTTTCTTCTTTACCTCATAAAAAACTTTTATATATAACTTATGGCACTTATCTTTGGATAAAATTCTACATTTATGTAATCTGAAGTGTGCTGCGTATGTGATTTAAATCAAATTTCTCCCATTACTTATTTTTGTTGCACAGTTCACTATAGATCAACCGTGTACAAACTGAAAATACAGGGAAAAAAAGGCAGAAATTCAAATTAAACTTGAGAAGTCCACTCTAAAAATATCCGGACTTAATTATTTTATCAGTGGGACATCCTAAAATGCAGGTGCTTTGTCAGTCACACGGCAGCTCTGACTTCCCTTTGGGCTAAACATCTTCACCTCCATGCTCCGTCACTGTTGTGATTTACTGAACTGGGGGACTTTACGTCTCGAGCACTGTTATTTCCCCGGTAGCTGTAACAGCCTAGGTGTTAGACAAGAGCCTATTATCACACCCAGACACCGGCTGCACAGCGAAAAGCCTCAGAGGAGCTCCTTCTCCTATAAGCATTTCCATATGCCTACTACAGACCTACTGGACTGATCCGGTGTTTGTCTTTCAGGCTGTGGTGGAAGTGTGGGAGACGATGTTCAACTTCAAGAGTAGGGCAACCTAGGATGAGGTTTTTGGTCATGCTTGAGGGAGGCACTTCACCATGCTGCACTTAATATTTTCCATGCTGCTGCTTCTGCCAGTCAGATGTGTTGAGAAACATTTTGCGGAAGATGTATTGGATGCTGTTATTCATGTCAGTCAAACGTGTCAGAATGAGATGATAAAGGGAAAAAAAGAAGAGAGGGGGAACAGTTCAAGCAACTTGATCGCTTCAGTCGTTTTTATTGTTAATTTCAAAGGGCTTCAGCATCTGTTTGACAAAACATCTGTATGGCACATCGCTAGTGATGAGTCCTTTTTTAAAAGCCATTAGACATTAGAAAAAACGTGGAAGACAGAATGAAAATAAAGGTTTTTTTATTTTCTCAGATGTTTTACAACTTAAATATCTTGTTTTTCTTGTCATCCTTTTCATTCTTCTTTTAATTTCTTTTCAAATCCCCCAGGAGTCTCACACGGCAAGGAAGTGTACCAGTTCAACCTGTCCTCCATCCAAGACTCAGAGTTCATCCTCTTCGCATCTTTTAACTTCCTCTACAAGCGGCCCCGCCACCACCAGCGACCGTGGCGTTTCCGAAGACCCCGCCACCCATCCGGCGGCCTCCAGCATCCCCATCCTTCCTCCCCACAGCTGCTCTTCCATGGTTCATCTCCAAACTCAGCTTTTGCAACACTGCTGGGAAACATAACTCTGACTCCTTTCAAGAAAGGCTCTTGGCAATCGAGGGATGTAACTGCGGTGGTGAAACATTCCAGGGATGTCAAAGAGCTTGTGGTAACGGTGGAGTTTGATATGGAGTTTGGGGCGCCTCGGAGGAGCCCCTATGAACAAGAGCGCCTCTCTCCAGCCAGCCTGCCGTATATTCTGGTATACGCTGACGATCGAGCTATTGATGAGCCAAACAGTGTGGCCATGTCACTCCAGCGATACGGGCCTTTCCCTGTAGGGGACGATGCATCCTCCTCAACCTCAGCCTCAAGGATCCGGAGGGAGCTTCATCTCCAGATCCAAACAAATGATATCCCAGAAGTCCAGTTCAACACCTTGAAGAATCAGGAACTGTGGCAGAACACGTATTTCCCAGCTAAAGCCAAAACTCCAGTCAAGCCAGGAAGGAAGCAGGGTCAGGAGAGCAGCGAGAGCCTGAATAAGCCACAGGTGCTGAGCTTCGATGAGAGGACGATGAAGAAGGCCAGGAGGAGACAGTGGAGTGAGCCGAGGGTTTGCTCCAGGAGGTACCTGAGGGTAGACTTCGCTGACATCGGCTGGAGCGAGTGGGTTTTGGCCCCTAAGGCATTTGATGCCTACTACTGCGCCGGGACCTGTGGGTTCCCCATCCCTAAGGTCAGCCAGATAAACGCTTAACCTTTACTTCTGGATTTATGTTCAGTAAATTTGACGTTAGTAGATGTTTGCTGGCCTAAGTTTCACATCACTGTATTGATGTACACAACTTGGCAGTATTTATAAAAGAAGTCTTTACTTTGAGAATTCTGGAGTTGTGGATTAAAACAAAGTCGAATAAATGGAGTGTAGTCTCTTTACACACACACACACACACACACACACACACTCTCACAGTGACAGCAGTGAACTACCATGCTAGCTATCAGGAACAATAGGCGATCGATATGTGGACAGGAGAAGCCAGGAATCAAAGCACCGACCCTGTGATTTACACACTACACATTCGACAAAAACTAAAATGATGATGATTTCATCTGTTAATAAAAGCCCTTAAACCAAAAGTCAAAAGCAGGGAACACTGGAAATATTAAAAGTACACAACAGAAAATGCTGCATCATAGATCAGTTGTGATGTTTGTACTTTTGCACCTCATAGGAACATTTATCAATTTTTTTCATGCAGTAGTTAAACTGTTAAAAATGTTTTTCTACCTGTATTATTACAGTTATCATACAGTTTATGTTGTTTTGCTTTAATAAAAATACCTGTTGCTGTCACTTGCCTCCGCAGGTGGTGCGGCCCTCCAATCACGCCACCATCCAGAGCATCGTCAGAGCTGTGGGAATCATCCCCGGTGTCCCTGAACCGTGCTGTGTTCCAGAGAAGATGAGTCCTCTGAGCGTGCTTTTCCTCGACCCAAACAGGAATATGGTTCTCAAGGTTTACCCCGGCATGTCTGTGGATACCTGTGCCTGTCGGTAGGGCTGTAGCCAGAGGAGCCTCCAGAACTGCAACTGTTGGATATGAAAAACAGTCAGAAGGACGTAACTGTAGATTGAGCATACAGCAGGAAGACACTTCTCCAATCAAAGGACAGTTGTGGTGAAACACACCGAGGACAGCTGAGAGAAACTGGAACTAAAATGATATGACTGTCAGGGCTGTACTTCCCAAGTCACCGTCTGAATAACTTTTTTTTCCTGAGTTCTTGGAATTGTTTAGTGTGTACCACATTTTGACGTTAAGGTTTTCCCACTTATCTAACAGTTTGAATAGTCTTTTTCATTTATTTTTCCCCTTCTTCAAAAATAGCTGGATGTTGGGTTTCGTACAGAGCTCCTGCAGGTAAATTTCCATCGATTCCTTTCAGCTGTTTTTTTTTTTTTTGCCTCCATTTTACATTTGGAAAGATTTATAAAGTGATTTATGCCTGCTTTGATTTTGGAAAGCGCTTGATTTGCTCTGGTCTCAGTCTGGACTGAACTGGACCTGGTTTTGGCATCTTCTCAGTCTCCACTTGACTACAGCTCTGCTCTGTGAGAGAAACCTATACAGCCCTTTAGGCTTGCTTTTGATGAGTTCAGTGCCTGAAAACCCTTTGAGAACATTATCCTGTGCTGCTTGCCTCCGTCTTTCACATTCGGCACAGACGTTTGGACAAACTGATGAACTGCACATTGACTCAGACTCAGGAGGGTTTTGGACACAGGTTGAATGGCAGAACATTTACATTCCACCAATTAACCAACTGCAGCTACTAACACGAACTAAATGGTACTTGTTTGTAGCGATGTGTCCCTTTAAGTGACACACTGATGTCACTGAACACCTCTCAATGTTATTCATGCCTGAGGGGTAGCATCTTCTTTGAAATATATTTCAGTAGTCATTTGTTTATATCTTGTATATAATGTGTGTATTTTGTCACTGGAAACAGAAGCATTGTGTTTCTACATGTTTCTACTACAGCAAAGAGAAGAAAGTGGTGCGTTGCTGCCCCCTGCTGTGCATTTTGGAATAGTTAAAGGGACTTAATTAACAAATCAAGAACTTAAAGAATTAACTGTGGCTGTTCAGTATTTCCCCCTAATACATAAATACTGTTAATTCAATAAGACATGTACAGTTTGTTATATGTACAGTAATGATAAAAGATTTCCATAGTAATAAAAAAGGGATAAATATATTCAACCCTTACTGAATGGTTACCACAGACATAATGTATTTGTGGTATAGAAATAAACTGAATTGTACATACAGCCAAAAATACTTATGGGCTTTTATTAGGTTTTATTTTTTAAGAAAGTATATAAGCATAGACATAGATGTGTACATTTGACATATACCTTACCGTAACTTACTGTATATCAATATAACATACAATAATATTATGATATCAACCATACATTTACATTAGATAACAATACATTAGATTACAGTGATGTATTGTGCTAATCTTGCCTTTGTTTTTTTGTTTTATTAAATAACAGATTTTGGACAGTTATATGTGTCAAGTTCCATGAATATGTTTCTTCTCTGAGAAAAAAAGGACTAAATTTAAGTACAAGTCTCTTGTCTGTAGGGAAATTTGATTAGATTTCAATTTGTTTAATGTTCAGTTTTGTCAAATGACAGAAATAATGTAGTGTCCAGTTTTTCTACCAGCATTACATGGTTAAAAATGGTTGTGCTGATCAATAATTTAATCTCAACAAATGGATGAGAGATGACTAAAAGTGGAATGAGTTACTGGCTTTCCTCAACAAATATCAGAATCAGTCATCTAACACCATAGTGTATTGGCCAAACCCTAATTGAATTTAAGTGATTTTTACTACATATTTCTCAATCCAGTAATGAGATGACCACAGTTTCAAAACAGAGCGTTCTCAGTCCAGTTCTCCCTGCTGTTGTTTTCATCCTGCATGCCTACATTATTTACTGTATCCATGCCAGCAGATTTTGTCGTTTCCTTTCATCATTGATTGACTCCATGAAAGCACAGGCATAATGAAAGCATTTTTATGAAACGTGGCATGAACCAAGTACTGACTGACTTCATGGGTGAAAGACAGAAATTCCAAGATAGGCCGGACTCAGGCCAACGTCCCCAGACACATTGGCTTGTGGTTTGGACTCAAAATCCCCACGGGAACCTGGGGTAGACTCCCGCTATCCTGTCATCCATCTCAGGATGTTGTGGTGAAGGCCACCACCTTCGTGTCTTTGTATAGAAATAATTTCTCCACTCATGCCCGTCAGATTTTATAGATTCTAACTATCAGTCTGCATCAGTTCATGAACATTTTTCCATGTGGAGGTCCAAATGCTTTGCGACTGGTTGTTCTTTGCCTAAAGTGCACAGGAAGTGATGTAGCCTGTGTTTCTTGTTTGCTTGGAATAAACAGAAGAACTGGGCAGAAGAACGCTTACGCTTTAAGGTAAATGACTATAGTGTGTAAAGTGTAAGTAAAACCGATTACAGAGGTTTATGGGATTATATCCTTATGAAAATTGCATATTCCTTTGACAATCTGGGTTTAATAAAATAATAATAATAAAATTATCTTCCTCATCAGTGCTATTAAAAGTGTGTGGTCTTCCATGTGCAGTGGTGGGATGAAAGCTAAAAAAAGACTGGAAGAGACATTAGTAATAACGGTTGTAAGGAATGCAGTGTTCTGTTTTTGTGTTGTTTTTTATTTTTTTATTTTTTCAAGCAGTTTTGTTTCCACTGGCCACCAACATTTTCACCCTTAAGCTGGGAAAAGGCATTTTATGGAAATGTCTGCTTGTCAGTAACCTCACAGTTTCCATTGCTTCCCTCATTATCGCCGTCAAGTGTTTACAGTGTCTTCATTAGCAGTCAGCCCTCTAATGATAACAAAGCTTAAAAGAAGGCATCAATGACAGTGATAAGCATGGCCAAGCTACTATTTTCTGTTGACACAAGTCCCCCTGTTTACTCTGGGAGCATGGGAGCGGACATCAGGACTGTGGTCTCTGCATGGGGATCTCCATTTTCAAACCTTGCCACCGCAAAGTCTGTTTTCAAGCTGGGAAGAAGGTAAAGTTTGTGCCAGCTCAGTGGCTTGGAAAGGATATAATTTCAAAATGCTGAGCTCCAGAGCATTTCTGTTACAGGTGTGTTTGAGTCTGGTGGTTTCTACTGGCTCCTGTACCTGTAAACCTCTCAATAATGACATCCAAAACGATGACCTTGATGGATTCTACTCCCAGATGTCAGAGGACCTTCAGGAGGAGGAAGATACAGACTCGAGGATGGAGAACCTCCTGGGAACCATGAAGGAAGGCTTTTTGAGGAAACTCAACCTGTCAGATGTTCCTCAGGAACACAGCAAGATCTACCCTCCTCAGTTCATGATGGAGCTCTACAACAAGTACGCCTCGGACAGCTTGGCAATCCCTCAGTCTGATGTCATACGAAGTTTCACTGTCCAAGGTACGTGAACGGTATTTAACTTGTCAAGAGAGAAGCAGGATAGTTTTTTGTCTAGTTGATGGGTGAGAGATGTTCCCAGGTAATTCACATATAAAGCTCTAAAGCAGTGATTCTCAACCTTTTTGAAGCTTAAATCTTTCCTACAAATAGAAACATACAGAATAGTGATTCACTCTCATTACATTAAAGTTGAACTTAAATTTGAATTCTTAATGCAATAAAACTTGAACTAAAATCTAAACTGTTTGTGGACATTGTGAAGACAATGTCTAAGCTTCAGACCTGGAGTTTCCTGTGGCAGCGTTTGATATTCAATGGCTAGTGTTGCTAGGGGGACACACAGTCAATTTCCATGGAGTGCTACCAACTGGAGCATGTCACAGCTCTGTATATCCCACAAACACTGATCTAAGATTGTTTTCCACTTTTTCAACAAGCCCACATACACATACAAAGTTTAGCATTTGGGGGACCCGTCATGTTGTTAAAATTGTGTTACACTGCAAAAGTGGAAGCAAACAAGCTGGGCTAACTAGCGTCCACATTGACAGTGACAGCTAATTAGCTTAGTTTGCTAACATAAGCACTGATACCCGCTATATGTTGCTTTTGGTTCATGTTATTTCAACCTGACTGATCAGTGTTGCTTCTGTCATTCATTATAGAAAGAAACTGAGCAAAATGTGAGTCAGTACCTTTTACATTACACAACATAGAGTAACAAATGTACAGACTCCAGGTGGACTCACATAGCAATGTGTTCATCGACGACAGGAGATATACTGCATAGTGATTTCTTAGAATAAAAATCAGTTTGTACAGTTCAGTTTGACTTTAATGTACGTAAGTGCATGTTTTACAGTTTAGTGAATGTCAGCTGCTGATCTTTTTGTATCTGTCCAACAGATATCGCTCTGTCTCTGACAAATGGCACAAAGTCAAAACACAGTCTGCAGTTCAACTTCAGCATCCCCAACCATGAAAAGATCACCACGGCTGAACTGCAGCTCTTCTTCTTCCCAGATGCCAGGTCAAGCCTGACCTCCCACAGTTTCAAGGCCACGGTCAAAGTTTATGAAGTGGATCACAATGATTTGACTTCCACAACCCAACTACTGATTGGCAAAGAGGTGACAGGCTCTCAGAGTATGTGGACGACGTTTGATGTGACCACAGCTGTTCAGAGCTGGATCAAGTCAGGCAATGGAGCAGCTGTTTTTGATGTAGTGGTGGACAAGAAGGACTGTGGGGCTTTTGATAGCAGAGAGGAAAGAGCAGGCTGCTTAAATTTGAGCGTGTCTGTTGGCGATAACACTTCTGCAGCTTTAATAGTCTTCTCAAACGACATGGGAGGCAGGAGGAGGGAGACAAAGAAGGAGTTAAGAGAGATGCTCCTCCATGAAGAAGAAACCATCTTACACTCAGGTGCCGACTGGAACAGAGGAGTGCAACTTCCAAACAAAATCCCAGAATCTCAGCATCCACGGAGAAACAAAAGAAAGGCAGAGAGGGAATACTGCCGGCGAACTTCACTGAAGGTCAACTTTAAAGACATCGGCTGGGACAGCTGGATTGTGGCGCCTCCAGAATATGACGCCTTCGAATGTCGAGGCATGTGTTACCACCCACTCACAGATGAATCCACCCCATCCAAACACGCCCTCATCCAGACACTAATCAACATCAGGGACCCCAAGAAGGCCAACATGGCATGCTGCGTCCCCATCAAATTGGACCCCATCACAGTCATGTATCAGGAGAACGGACGTCTTACTATAAGATACCTGTATGAGGAGATGAAGGTGGCAGAGTGTGGCTGCAGGTAGTTGAAGATGGTCGGTTTGCTTTGGTGGTAGCACAGGTGATTCTAATGGTTTTAATGCTGCATTTCATTCAAGTCAGTCTGATGTTCATCGGTAATAAGTTGTACAACAACTACTATGCCCTCCACTGGTCCAGAAAAAATCTTGATCAAAATGTTGATCCCTCCTAATGCCTACCTATTTTCTTCATAAAATAATTCTTCCCACGCAACAGCATATGTTGTCATCATATATAATTGACCTGTTGTTGAGATATTTCCATCTGGAATAGACTAGCGTACTGACTGACCAACATTGTCATATTTAAAGCATCATTGCTGGCATGGCTAAAAATAGAATGAAGGTGCTTTGCTGAAATTAAATATATGGTACATATATTTTAAACTGTAGCCATGAAATAATGCTGAGTAGTATTTACAGTTTATGCTGTTCATTTGAATTGTTTTATTAGTAAGAAGTCCAAAACCCAAAAATAGTGAAATAAATGCATGCTTAAATGCAGCATAACAGAAGAACCACCAACAGGTCCATTATACCTCTTTTTCTGTTTTGCAGTGTATATGCCTGCGCCGAAATCCTATTTAGAACCAGAAAACCTAAAGGAAACATTGACCAGTTGGCATTAATAGCATGGCATTTAATCATAGCTATTCATCTGCTAATGTGCTAGACATAATGTAAATCTGTATATTACTATTTCAAGTGTCATTTGTTTATGTTAATATATATTTTGTAGCAGTTTGCAAATTACTGCCACACAGACTTGTACAGAAGGCTCAGCTTATACAATGGTCAGCTTAGTTTATGCATGCTACATTGCTGCTGTTGCTTCTATCAACAGCCTAGAAAGCTCTATATTGCTATGCAGGGCAGCTGTAGAAAACGTCTACAGATGACATGACTGCAAGGTCTGTATTAATCTATACAAGGCTCACATTTTTTAATGAAAGTTATTCTGAATTTGGTAGAAATAGTTTAACCATACACTTTCACTCTGCCAAATCTATAATATAATCCGCCTGTTTGTAAGAGCTGCTGATCCTAAAATAACTCAATCCATTTAACTTAAAATGGAAAGTTTTTACTGTACTATATGTCTCATGATGTCCACATTTTGATTTTGAGGCTTTCCAACCCTGAAATGAATAAATAAAAATCTTGGGGATTTTCTGTGTGCCAAAGTGAAATTAATTTTACTTACGAAGATCATCTGTACAGCTCATCCTGCATTTACTGCATTTCATAATGTTTTGGCATGACTTCTTCTGTCAAATTCCTATCCCTTAAATTCCTATTCCTATACCAAGAGACATCATATGACACCCAATGAAACCATCATAGACTAGCTCACCAAATACAACAACCTTTAAACATATTTTTTGATTAAATAATTATTTGCAACAAATCTTTCAACTTAAATGACCATATATCTTATTTGTTCGTACCCTTTTAAAATGACTCATCGGAGCATACCAGTAACAGACATTCCTCGTCACAGTAACAGTATTTAACACGCAGTTAAGGATGTGACCTTAAATTTCCTGTAAATTTCCTCACATGACAGGAATATGTAATATTACTGCTGTTATTTGTGTTTGAGGACAAATCACAGTTTTCACATGAAGGAAACAACAACGTGTACATGGGCCATATCTTCTAAATCGTTTGTTAAAATATAAGTAAAATATTAGGTAAAAAGGAAAATGAAAGTATAATAAAGTCGACCGTCAGTCCAAGTCTTTTTCATCTTGTTGCCCAGTATTGGCTGTGTAAGTACTTGAAGTCAGTGACACAACCTTATCAGAGCTGGGGACAAGTTCATGTACGTCCTGGGTGACCCCAAATTGCTCTTGTCTCAAAATAGCCCAAATAACAAGGAAAGCGTTCTCCATTTTAATGTCTTTGGCATGCCAAGAAAATAATTGGCTCAGCTGACCTTTGCCCCATAAGATGTTCCTCCAGTGGTCATCAACAGCACGTGAGAACAAAGCCATTTTAAATGTTTTTACCACATAATGTGAAGAATGAGTTAAACCTTTCACCTCCAGTGATTGAGAACTTAATTTGGCCACTAGAGGGCAGCACAGCAAGTCGTAAACAGGACACTGATATTTGTTGATGAATGTAAGTTCAGTATTCATTCTGGTTTTAGGTCTGTTTTTATTTACATCAACTCCTGAAGTATTTGTCTTTGTTAAATATCCCAATATATTCATCAGCAAGTTGCCAATGCCTCTGTCTGCTGTTTGGTGGCAGGTGAGGTACTTTTTTAGGGCTTATTTTTTGGCTAAAACAGCTGACTGTTGTGGTAACTCTTCTCAAGCATGGATTTATTAATTCATGAACATAGTCTTAATGTTGGTATTTAAGCAGGATAATTAGCTTACTGAGATGTTTACTACATATATAGCTGAAGTTAATCAATGAGAATTTATAAGCTTCTAGAGCAGTCTTTGTACAATTTACATTTCACACATGAATTTTAAGTTTCAACTGTATTTTAAACAGGTTAGCATTAAGAGATTCCAAAGCAGTTCTTAAATTTGACACATGAGGCCAAAGTGTGACAGCACTTAGTGTTTCAAAGGTCTTGATTAGCATCCTGGGAACTGGCAGAGAAGGGATTGAGTTGTGTAACGTGTGGGGCGGCATTAAGAGTTAAGACGTTAAGATTAGTCAAGCACAAACGTCTGGATCAGGGTCTTAGAAGGTCCTGCACTGAAATCATTATTCACATCATTTTTCATGATACTTTCATTTTTACACTATAAAAATGTCACCTCTGATTTTTAAAAAAACAAACATACAAAAAAACTAACCAAGAAAAACAATACTGTAAAGCAAGGCAGTAGCAAGAGAGAGGTAAGCTCGGCCAAGATAAAAACTTTCCAATCAACCTTTTGGATTTGCTATAACCAAAGCGTGGGTGTGTTCTTTTACCATTCTGATCCTGCATGTGTTTTTAAGACGGCTTTGCCATGTGTCCACAAACTGTGTAATCATGTCACCAGTGAAGTGACCCAGACATGACCCGTAAAGCTACCACTGGCACCAAAATACACCGCCATAAGCTTTCATAACAAACAAGGGAGAGAGAATGAGAGGGAGGGGGAAAAGACCGTGAGAGTTTCTGATCAGGCTTTTGCACCCAGCTGTCCACCCTCAACATATTTCTAACCTGTTCCTTATCCATTTTCTCTTTAAAAAGATATTTCAGGTGGTATGTTACAGTCTAAAGGGAATTTGGCAAATGATGCAGACTGTAATTCAAGGCCAAAGAAGCCTACAGTGTAACTGTAAGTATTGGTAAATTGTGTCAGTTACACTAGGTGCCTTCGACAAACCAAATTTAAGTACATTAAAGGGAGAACCCAAACATGTATTGTGTTTCTGTGGGAAAAGGCATGAAACTGCATCTCCCATTTACCATTTTTTATTCTGTCTGCTATTGTCGGCTGGCTGATGCACCACAGATAATGCGATTAAAGGTTTATTGGGAACAAAAGCCTCTTATGTTGATGTCGTTCTCCAAAAAACCTATCACTATAACAATGTTCCCTCCTACAAAAACCACCAACACAGACAACTGAACTAACACACCCTAGTGAAAGGGAAGACAGAGTAGTTCTCTTTCAATGAGTAATGATGAAGACAATGGTGATGGCGCCACACACACCACTACTGCTATTGATGATTCTCCTGTGTACTTTCTCTGCCAGCTCATCATTCCAGCCCGCCTTGGTATTAGACATGGCCAAGATTCTGCTGGAAAATTACTGCTTCCCTGAGAACCTGGTTGGGATGCAGGAGGCCATCCAGCAAGCAATCAACAGTGGAGAAATCCTGCAGATTTCAGATAGGAAGACCCTGGCAGCTGTGCTCACAGTCGGAGTACAAGGAGCACTGAATGATCCACGGTTGACTGTGTCATACGAGCCCAATTTCGTCCCAGTGATGCCACCAGTGCTTCCATCTCTCCCCATAGAACAACTGATCCGGCTGGTGAGGAACTCTGTCAAGCTGGATATCCAGGAAAACAACGTGGGCTATCTGCGGATAGATCGGATCATCGGGGAGGAAACAGCTGCAAAGCTCGGCTCCCTGCTGAGGGACAACATCTGGGACAAAGTTGCTCACACTTCCTCACTAATTTTTGACCTGAGGTACAGCACAGCTGGACAACTGTCTGGAGTTCCCTTTATAATCTCCTATTTTTCCGACCCTGAGCCCCTCATTCATATCGACACTGTATATGACAGGCCCTCGAATACAACCAGAGAGTTGTGGACTACGCCATCAATAAAGGGAGAAAGGTATGGAAAGAAGAAAGATGTGATTATTTTGACCAGTAAGCGTACCATGGGGGCTGCTGAGGCAGTGGCATATACTCTAAAAAACCTAAAGAGGGCCATAATTGTTGGAGAAAGGTCTGCTGGTGGGTCAGTAAAAGTCCGAAAGATTAGGATTGGAGAATCAGATTTCTACATAACAGTTCCTGTGGCAAGATCTGTCAGTCCAATCACAGGCAAGAGCTGGGAGGTAAGTGGTGTTTCCCCAACAGTCAACATCATCGCAAAGGATGCTATCACAAAAGCAAAATCCCTTCTGGCTGTAAGGAGTGCCATTCCAAAAGTTTTGCAGAGTATCTCCAACATAATTGGGAGGTGGTATGCTTTCACTGACAGAGTTCCAGCTCTTCTTCAACATCTGAAATCTACAGACTTGTTTTCTGTCACATCTGAGGAGGATCTGGCAGTCAAACTCAACCAGGATCTCCAGACTGTTTCTGAGGATCCGCGACTGATCATCAAATATATGCAAGACAGTTCTGCCATTGTGGAGGAGGACCCTGAGCTTTACAAAGTTCCTGATGATCCAGAATTATTAAGAGCACTGGTTGATACAACATTTAAAGTGGAAATTCTCCCAGGCAATACTGGCTATCTCCGCTTTGACAAGTTTCTTGAGTCATCTGCACTGACTAAACTAGAAAAGGTCATGGCTAAAAAGGTGTGGGAGCCCCTTAAAGACACTAATAACCTGATTATTGATCTACGCTATAACACTGGTGGATGGTCTGCCTCTCTAGCCCTTATACTGTCTTATCTGCAGGACACTTCGCAGAAGCATCATTTTTTCACAATATATGACAGAATTCAGAACACAACAACAGAATATAACTCACTTCCCCAAATTACAGGGCCAACCTATGGCTCCAAACGTGGGGTTTACTTGTTGACCAGCTACTATACAGCCAGCGTTGGTGAAGAGTTTGCTTACCTGATACAGTCCCTAAACCGTGGCACAGTCATTGGGGAAATTACATCTGGTACCCTAATGCACTCAAAGATGTTTCAAATAGAAGGGACAGACCTTACCATCATTGTTCCTTTCATAAACTTTATAGATAACAATGGGGAATGCTGGCTGGGAGGTGGTGTAGTCCCTGATGCTATTGTGCTAGCCGAAGAAGCTGTGGATCATGTTCATGAGGTTGCAGATTTTCATCAAGGGCTCAGGTCACTCATAGAGGGAACTGGGGAGCTGCTAGAAAAACATTATGCAATCCATGAAGTGGCCCTAAAGGTTGGTAAGATACTGTTGAGCAAATGGACCGAGGGACTATACCGGTCAGTGGTTGACTTTGAATCTTTGGCATCCCAGTTGACAGCAGACCTCCAAGAGGCTTCAGGTGATCACCGCCTCCATGTCTTCCATTGTGATGTTGAGCCTGAGTCACTTCACGACATTGCAAAGATCCCTACAGCAGAAGAAGTGGGATATATAATTAACGCTTTGTTTAAAACTGAGCTTCTGCCAGGTAATGTTGGCTATCTGAGATTTGATATGATGGCAGATATAGAGGTGTTAAAAGCCATTGGCCCACAGCTAATAAAATCAGTGTGGAGCAAGATAGTGAGCGCAGATGCCCTCATAATTGACATGAGGTACAACACTGGTGGTTATTCAACAGCAATTCCCCTTCTGTGCACCTATTTCTTTGATGCTGAACCATTGCGGCATCTTTACACTGTTTATGACAGCACCACAACCACCATGACGGAGGTCATGACATTGCCTCAGGTCAGGGGTCAAAGGTATGGGTCCTCCAAGGACGTCTACATCCTAACCAGTCACATGACTGGGTCAGCAGCTGAGGTGTTCACCCGCACAATGAAGGACCTAAACAGGGCTACAATCATTGGAGAGCCAACAATTGGCGGGTCTCTTTCAAGTGGAACCTACCAAATCAGGGACAGCGTCCTGTACGCTTCCATCCCTAACCAAGCTGTTTTGAGTGCCATCACTGGTAAACTGTGGAGTGTTTCAGGGGTTGAGCCTCATGTTATTGCTCATGCAAGTGATGCCCTTCATGTCGCACAGACACTTACAGAAGCAAAGCTGCTGAAGAGTGAGCAAGGAGAATAGTTCCGCGTGTTGTATTCTCATTTCCTCTAAAAATGATTACTTGTCTTGTGTTTAGCCTCCATTTCAACCCAAAAAAAGCCCACTATTCAAGAGCTGCATGTGTTAGGGGCCTTGTAGTCAATTTTACACATAAACCAGTCATGTGACCCACTGACCACAACAACAGTATATGAAGCAGCCTTGTCCTGTAATGATGCTTAATAATTAAATAATGTTTTTTGTGTGTTAATCCTTGATTTAAAGGCCGCAGTGTATCCATTAGCTATTTTTCAAGAAATGTAACTGGAGAGGTCTCCTTGTCACATGTCATCACAAGATAAATTTCATTTTTCTGGTTTTGGTTTAGAGGTTTATTGCCATGGGGTATGTACTGTTTCAGATGCCTTTTCACAAGAATATATTAGGAGAGAAAATAATCCTTGTAAGGTTTGCATATGCATTGGTAGCGTTAATATAAAATGTGGATTTTATTCAAGTTGTATCTGTACTTGTATAATCTCCCTGAACCCAAGACCAGCAAGCTGTCTCCACTATGAAACTTACTTTTATATTTAAAGAGTTCAGCTGATGCCTTCATCCAGAGAGATTTGTAATGAATGGGTATGGATTCAGTGTACATGTCATTACAGGAGGGAACTTATTAGCAGTGGATAGGATCAAACCTTAAATCTACTTATCTACCTTGGCATTAAAAGCAGTAAATAGGATTTGATGTCTGATAACCACTTAACATTACAGTTACCTAATTTCAGTGTGAACTGAGTAAATACTGTAACTTCCAAATTAATAACTCACAAAACATTAGTGTTTTTCAAAATATAACTACATTGCACTTTGTTATTTATATGTTGACCTTATAAACCACCACCTGTATATTTTGTTCACGTTCATATATAGTTGCCTTTTTCTTTTTTGTTTCATTATTTTCTGTGCAGGTCCCTTTCACTATATTTTAAATGCCATGTATTGAGCTAAATGTTTTGTTCTTTATGCAAAAAAAATTACATGATCATTATGTAAATGTATGTAGATATGTGAAATTTCTTGATTGGTTATTATTGTCATGTGGAATCCCTATTATTTTGGGGTCATTGTTTGCCCTTTTGCTCTGCACTGTGCTTTTCAGCTTGCCATAATTAATAAACTAAACTTTTCTGTTCCTTAACTACAAAACTTAACCAGCAGAGGGAGCAAGCGCCAAACCTGAATGTTGCTGTTCACTTCCATACCACCTCAGAAAGGGGACAAGAACCACTGACTGAGGCAAGCTACTGCAATTAAATGTATACCCTTTATGAAACAATAAAGAATTTAATTATTTCTAATTTTGTTTCCTGATATTAAAAGGAATATTCCTCACCTCGAAGAAATCATTGAGCAGGCCACACAGTTTGTGCTGAATTATACTGTAAATCCCATGCTGTATTTAAAGATTTTCTTGAGCTTTAATTTACAAAAATGAAAATTCTATGACTTGTAGTTATACATACTGACGCCAAAGGGATAAGTAAAAAAAAAAAAAGACAGTGACTTAACCTATCAGGATGAATATTTTCACCACCCTTAATCCCTTTTTAGATGTTTGTCATTCACAAAGCTTGCCTTATTTGACACAGGTAGCTTTAAATAGGTGTACAAAATACCTTGTGTAAATGTAAGACCTGTATCTTTGGCAACACCTTCTTGTTGCTACACCTACTTGGCTAGGTTGTTATTACCTTACAGAAGCACTAAGGATAATACGATTAGAGGTTTATTGTGGGGTAAAGCCTCTTATGTGTGTGTTAACAGAAACCTTGCAGCCAAAACAGTGCCATTTGACCAAGAACCTCTTTGGAGAAGGAGGTTCAACTCTTCAGCAGCTACTTTTTCTTTACTTAGTTGAACTAAACTAAACTGACGAAAATGGCAAGGGCTCTCTTTCTGGTAGCATCTCTGCTGGTTTTGGGAAATATTTTCTTTGTCCATGCCTCATTTGCCCCCAGCCTCATTGTTGATATGGCAAAAATCGTCATGGACAATTACTGCTCACCAGAGAAGCTGGTAGGGATGAAGGAGGCAATTGAAGCAGCCAGCAGCAACACAGAGGTTCTCAACATCCCAGACGGTGAATCCTTGGCCAATGTCCTAAGCTCTGGAGTCCAGACCACAGTCAGTGACCCACGTCTGAAGGTCTCCTATGAGCCAAACTACATCCCTGTGGTTGCTCCGAAGATGCCTCCCTTGCCCCCTGAGCAGCTCGTTGCCGTGCTCCAGACGTCCATCAAGCTCGACATCCTAGACGGCAACATTGGCTACCTGAGGATCGACCACATCCTTGGGGAGGAGGTCGCTGACAAGGTTGGCCCTTTGCTCCTAGATCTGGTCTGGAATAAAATCCTTCCAACTTCAGCTCTGATCTTTGACTTGCGCTACACCGGCAGTGGTGACATCACAGGAATCCCCTACATTGTGTCTTACTTCACCGAAACTGAGCCTCAGATCCACATTGACACCATATTTGACCGCCCCTCAAACACCACCACTAAGCTGTTTTCTATGTCCACACTGTTGGGGGAGAGATATGGCATCACCAAACCCCTCATTATCCTCACCAGCAAAAACACCAAGGGCATTGCTGAGGATGTTGCCTACTGCCTCCAGAACCTGAAGAGGGCCACTATTGTGGGTGAGAAGACTGCCGGGGGCTCGGTGAAGGTCGATAAAATCAAAGTGGGCGACACTGACTTCTACGTTACAGTGCCAACTGCAAAGTCCATCAATCCCATCACAGGCTCCACCTGGGAGGTTGTGGGTGTGACCCCTCATGTAGAGGTCAACGCTGAGGACGCCCTTGCAACCGCTATCAAGATCGTCAACCTCCGTGCCCAGGTTCCAGCAATCATTGAGGAATCAGCCACCCTGATTGCTGACAACTATGCCTTTGAGGATATCGGTGCTAATGTTGCAGAAAAGTTGAAAGGGCTCCTGGCAAGTGGCGAGTACAGCATGGTTGTCTCCAAGGACAGTCTGGAGGCAAAGCTGTCTGCTGACCTGAACACAATTTCTGGGGACAAGAGCCTGAAGACCTCCAGCAATACCCCAGCCATGCCTCCCATGGTGAGACCCTTGTATAATAATATTATTGGTCTTTGGTTGTGAAAATAGTTGTCATTGTCAATGCTTAAGGTTAAAACAAAGGTATGTTTTTAGTTTAACAGCTGGTTTGTCAGGGACAAAGCAGTTTAGTGGAGATTTTTTTGTCCGCTTAGAGAGCTTAAAATGACACTAGTGTTCAAAATGAGAGGATAAACAGTAGAAGAGGCAAAATATCTTTTACTTGTTAAAGTCAAATTAACACAAATGATTTTGCAGTTAAGAGAATAAAAATGTATGAAGAGGGAATTTGATGAAAATATTATTTCAGTATTTAGTCTGGATAAAAATATAATTATGTAAATTCAAAGCAAATTTGAATCTAGTTTCTGCTTGTCTTTGTTGCCAGAATTACTCTCCAGAGATGTATATTGAGCTGATCAAAGTCTCCTTCCACACCGACGTGTTCGAGAACAACATCGGCTACCTCCGTTTTGATATGTTCGGAGACTTTGAGGAGGTCAAGGCCATCGCTCAGATTATTGTTGAGCATGTCTGGAACAAAGTTGTCAACACTGATGCTTTGATCATTGACCTCAGGTTTGTAATCCTGCTCACAAGTCAGAGCTTCTATTCAAAACTGTGTCCACTTTGGAATACATTTAACCCGCTAAAGCTGATGAAGCTCTTTGTTGAGGACCTCAAAAAAGTAATTTGAATGTAATTTCTTTCTTTAAAACATTTAGCACCCAAGCCAAGATGAGATTTATCAATGTCTGCATAATTGTAAAAGTTCACAAAGGATCATTTCATTAAATGTGTAAATACATTTTCATGAGTCGAGCCTTTCTATGTTTTGTAACTGTATTTGCAGGAACAACCTTGGTGGCCCAACAACAGCCATCGCAGGCTTCTGCTCTTACTTCTTTGATGCTGACAAGGAGATTGTGCTGGACAAGCTGTATGACAGATCATCTGGCACCACCACAGAGCTCCGGGCCCTATCTGAACTCACTGGTACTTTACCAATCAAGTCAATGTATTATACTGATTGTATATTCCTGTTAGCAACAAAGTTAGCGACTAGGTGGGGAGCACAGTGACGTAATTAGCAGCTAAAGAGGCACAAAATGCAACAGACATTGGTGTAGACCAAAAACAGAGCTACAAGGGAAGTTATTTTGGACTCAAATTCACCAGGTGACCAGAAACACAACTCTAAGTGAATGCTAACTTTGCTTTGTAGCTGCTAGATGTGTAAATTAGCAAATGTGTAAATGTTTAAAAGTTTGGCATTTCAGCTTAAAAGGTGATGTGTATGTGTTTACATCCTGGTTCTGCTGCCCTCAAGTAGGTTTACAAATACAAGAATATAGAAGTTTCTGTGTTTTTATTTAATTCATGGATGATGCCACAGTTATGCTCTGATCCTTCACCCTTTTCTTTACTCTAGCTCGCCCACCTCACAGTTTTAACCTTGTTCTACCTTCATCTCATCCTCTTCCTCAGGCACAAGGTATGGCTCCAAGAAGAGCCTGATCATCCTGACCAGTGGGGCGACTGCCGGCGCTGCTGAGGAATTCGTTTACATCATGAAGAAGCTTGGCCGTGCTATGATTATTGGAGAGACAACTGCCGGGGCCTCCCACCCACCCAAGACCTTCCGTGTTGGTGAGACCGACATCTTCCTGAGCATCCCCACCGTGCACTCTGACACTACTGCCGGGCCAGCATGGGAGGGAGCTGGCATCACACCTCACATACCTGTCTCAGCTGATGCTGCCCTTGAGACTGCCAAGGGCATCTTAAACAAGCACATTGCAGGCCAGAAGTAAACCGTGTCCTGAACTGGGATTTCAACAGCCACTTTTGCTTTGGCAGCCAAATGGTTACAAGATTAGAATCTAGACTTGTCTAAGAAGTGAAGAATGTAGGTTAAGTACAAAATGTAATCTGTTATTCATTTTCTCAATATCTAAGCCTTTTTAGCCTGTTATGTAGAGCAAAGGCTGAACAGGACTTACTTACAGTTTTTATTTCTGTTGAATGTTACTCTGGCTGTTAAAGGTTTTCAGAATGAATGAAAAGCTGATGTGATTCTGATGTGATGTGGGTACGTACAAGTCTGTGTCAAAGATAAGTTGCAGCATCCAAACAACTTTCAAAAATCAAATTTTTGAGAAGCCGTGCAAAAGAGAAGAAACAAATTAAGTAAATACACAAAAAATGCTTTCAAAGTTTGCTCTTCATTTGTTATGTTGAATATTTGGAATTTGGACCTCTGTAAAATAGTCCACGTGATGCTCTGATAAGAAAATCATTATGTGATGTCCTCATTGTGCATGGGAAATGCTGTGTATCCATTTTGCAGTGAGCATCATGCCATGTGGACCTACTTGGGTTTTATCAATTCCAGTGGTGAGACACAATAAAAAACACAACTGAAGCACAGAACAAGTGTGTTGGTCATGTTTTACAGAGGAGGCGTCATACAAAAGAAAATGTGTTGTTACCATCAAAAAACACTTATTTATCTGAGTCACATCTACGGTGAAGTGCTGGCTGCCCCTTTACCAAGTGCATCATAACACACAACTGTCAGTTACAACATCGTTAACCAACAACTGGAAAGAGAACAAAACACTTTTCTTCATGACTCGGTTAAATGATATAAATGAAGTAAAAATAAGGACTTTTTCTTCAGTACCACAACAGACAAAGTCATGTACCAACTGAATCATCCAACAGAAAAGCCACAGAAGATTTTATCAAGACTAAAAGTGAAGTGTGCCACAAGCACAATCTGCTCTAGGGGCTGTTGTGCATCTTTTCAAACCTTGTATTTTGTCAGTGATAGTACAACTTGAAGATTACACTGTATTTAAGGGCAATTATGTCAAATACAGCAGGAATGAGTCTTTGATGGGTTAAGGCTTTGGTAGTTTCAGTGGTTTAGGTCTTGAATCATGGCACCATGTTGATCAGACCAACAATCCTCCAATAATTTCATTCTCATCTATCAAGGCCATGTGGTCACAGTATAAAATAAACACAAAACGTGTTTTTTGTGCATGGACAGGGGATCAAATTATCTTAATCTATCAGTTTCAATTTATTCATGCTTAGGAACAATTCATGCTTAGAAAAAATAAAGAAAGAAAAATAATTGAAAGGAATGAAAGAAAAAAAAGGAATTTCATGTTAGAGTACAAACCTCCATTCATTTTATATATAAAAACATAATGTGAAGTGTAGTTAAATTAGTGACTTTACCTCAGTTGTGCACAGAGCATGTCTGTGGTGCAATTGGGATTGTTATGGTGAGTGGGTAAGTGAGTGGCTTGAGGCACAAAACTTACCCCAAAATAATTTCTCCTGTCTTTCTGAGGGGGGCTGGACTAAAACAAAGACTAAATAGAGTCTGAATAACACATTGTTCTAAATCTAAATCTAGGATTGGTTTTATTTGTCAGTGTATATGATTATATACAGTGTGTTAATGAGCGTTATGTGTATATAAGTGGGTGTAAAACTATATGAGTGGATGTGCAGAGGAGCAGGGCTCTAGGAGGCACTGGACTTTCGTTTGTAAAGTGCAAGGATCAGAAGGGTTCAGTTTAGTGGATTATAAGTCAGCACACATCAACAAGTGTTGAGACTTTAAACAGGGGCCAAAGGGTTAAGGGGCACTGTAAGGGTGAGTGGCTTAAAACTCCACAACAGGATCCGTCTGGCTGCTTCTCCCTTTTAAGGGATCTGTTTATCTGTCTGGTTTGTGTTGAAGTGACAGGACAGGAGATTACAGTGTAATTGGATAAATATTTCCCAGTAGATTGGCTTTGGCGGAGGAAAAGTCAGTAGGTAAAGCCAAAAAACTTTTCTTCTGGCTATTAAATATACAATATACAATTCACAATTGACATTCTGAAATGTATTACCGGTACTACTATTAACCAGCACTTCATTGTTATCATTTTATGTTCAAACTAGGCCTGTTCTGCTGTGATCCACAGCCAAAAATGCTAAAAAAGCCAATGACTTGTTTTGGAGATGTGCTTTTTTTAGTGAATGAGCACTAACCCCTGGTTAAAATACACTGCATTTACATGGCTGTACACTAAAAGCTGCTTCATATTTCACTTTAAAGTTGAATAATTTAAAGCTGTGATGTGGCCATGGGTGATTTAAAAAAGACTTACAAACAGTAAGGCTGCATCACTTCCTGTCAATCATCTTGTGCATGTGAGGACAACTTGAATGTTGTTGTTAGTGGGAATGAGGGACTCCAAAAACAAAACGACAACTGAGGATGTCCTCTTGCTGCAACCATCAACAATCAGGGATGTTCTTATCAGGGATGTATAATTTTATACCTGTTATACATACACACACACACACACACACACACACACACACACACACACACCTCCATCCTTTCTAACTACAGCACTTCGCAGCGGTGGACCCCCTCCATGTGTTTGATGACTATGTGTTGTGTATATTTGTTGTATCCTGTAAATGCGCCACTAAGCATATATCTTCCACACACACACATTACAGGCTGCTCCGATCCCCGAAAAATGCGCCAGTGTTCCACGTGAGGGAGGCGCAAAATGGGATCTTGACCCACTTTTTCGTCTTTCTCTCTCCTCCTCAGGATGAAATATGAAACCTGGTCCATTTCAGCCAAGTCTGTCTCCTGGGCTCCCAGTTCCTCCAGCGCCAACCCTGCTCTGCATTACCCAGTTTCATTTGGCTTTCTCAGACTTAAACCAGTTTTGACACTTTGACAGGAAACTTTTATCCATTTTTTTTTCTTTTTAGAGAAACCACCCATTTCATCATTTTATCCTTTCTCTGTCTTTGGATTTGTTTCTGCAAAGTTTTAAAACATTTTTTTCCTGCCAACTGCATGTGGATTCTGAACCATCCGAAACTTTTATGTTTTGTTTTGTTTTTTAATCATTCCCTTTGAGAGAAAGCATCTCTCCACTGGCGCTCTGACCGGGATGCGGGTGGTCGTGATTGTAAACTGAGCGCAAAACAAAAGAGACGTGGGAGCATCGCCTGCATCCTCTTTTGTCTTTGTTGCATCTCTGTCTCTCTTTATTTTTACAACCGTCTCTGGGATGTAAGAAGACACTAAAGTACTTTGGGTTTTTTTCCCTTTTATCCACAAAGGAATTAACTTTTTTTTTTCACGAGGAGAAACTATGGCGAGATTTTTGTTGAACATGCGTCTTGTTCTGGTTTTGTTCGGATTATTTTTGCTCTCTTCTCCATCCGCAAGAGCCGAGCCGGAGCTGCAGGACGAGGAGGAGGAGGAGAGTTCCTGTCAGGGCGCCTTTGACCTGTATTTTGTGCTTGATAAGTAAGTGGAACCAGCTTTTGGCACTATTTGCTATTCATAAAGACATATTAGGAGTATACTTAGTGGCCTGTATCTGTTTCCCCATTTAGTTGGAAAGATAGCAGAATACCAATAATAATAATAATAATAATAATAATAATAATAATAATAATAATAATAATAATACGCTTGCATCTGCGTTTACACTTTAAGCTTTTATTGCTGTCTTTATTTTTTCCTGGTTTGCGTTATGGTGTAACTGGGGACAAAATATTCAGTTTTATTTTCCAAACATCGGGTGAATGGCACCAGAGTTTCAGCCTCTAACATGAATGTTTAAATAAAAAAAATAAAAAAAATGTAGGTTGTCGAGTTCAGGTTGGCTGAAAAGCATCTGTGCGTGCGCACGTGATGACGCTGGACAGGGGGCTGACTTGTGGAGTACAGTTTGCTGAATAAGCAAAAAAGAGGAGTGATGATCTGGCTGCTACAGTTTAAAAATAATGTCACTGTCTTTTCAAGGAAAAAAATCCACATCCTCCTTTTGCCATTCTAAAGAAAAAGAAAAAAAGAGGAAGTAAAACTAAAACTGTCCAAGCTAGTGGGACTTTTCTCCTGGAGGTAAACAGTGGAGGGACTTTTTCTGATCCTTACTAAGTGACCGCTCACTCTTTCATTTCTACTCTCTGCACGCCCACGTAGGAAAAATGTTGTGGTTGTGTGACATCTTTGCACTGGACTTCAGCAGCTGGGCTCACACTGTCAGGGGGAAAATAAAATGTCAGAGAAACTTCTGGAGCGCCTGTTACTTTCTCTGTGCATCCACCGTACGGTTTATGGACAGAGATCAGGGCAGTACCATATGTTTTCTGTCATTATGCAACAAAGGAATCATCCTCTGTGCTATGTTGTGACTCAGTATCCACAAGAAATTGTACATTTAAGGTGCTTCTGGTTAAATTTAAGATCTAAACCTCAATGCTGCATTCATTTTGATGGAGATGATGGAGAATCTGTTATAAGAACGTTTGTTGTCAGCAATACAAAAATGTCTCTTATTGTAACTACCAGGCTTTTATCTTGAGATTATCTCTCTTGGATTTAAAGCATATTGTTGTATCAGCTCTTCTCCTTCCTCTTGCGTTAATGGAGCAATGCCAGGAACGGGGAGGAGATACACGAAAGGACAGGAAGCAACAGCATTTATGGAAAATGTGGTCTTAATTTGGAGAGAAAAATGTTTGTGCACAGCACCTTTAAAAGCCTGTTTTAGGGTTTGATGAGAAGTTTCATGCAGATTAGCATTTCTAATGACTATATAGCAACTCAAATGTTACTGGTTGGATGGATTTATCCAAAGGGTTTACAATTTTTACACTCATGGCCTTCAGTTTGGATTCATCCTCTGTGTAGTGGCAGTGTAAGTGCCTTCCTGTACCCAATGAACTTCACAGAACCTTTGACATTCCTGAATAGGAAAGGACACAAACGTGGTGGGACTGCATCCCAGATGTGAAAGGCTGCTTTTGGCTTGTGCTGTGTGGTAAACACTGACACATGCTGCAAATAAGGAAAGTGCTTCTTTTTTTTCCATTGTCAAGTGCTATTGTTAGCTTTCCTGCGTGCTTTCGTGCCCACTTCTGGGGTTGACTAACAAGGTTTAGATATCAGTTGTGGACTTCAAACAGGAGGAAGCTCATTAGAGACCAGACTCAGCCCTCCTACAGCCATCCCTCGACCGCATCCCTCAGGCCTCAGCTGCTTTTATGAGACACAACCTGAACTATGTTCCCTGGTTGATCCATATGGAAGGCGTAAAGATCAATGTGAGGAGGTTGGAGCAGGCACAGAAGCTGAGGATGCAGGCCACTAAAATGTTGAAAGGTCTTAACCAGCCCTTCATCAATACACAAACAACCACTGCAATAATTTGGGGGATGTTTGAATCTTTGGTTGCCTAAACCACAAATCTTAAAATCTGAGCAAAATTAACTGCAAGTTTGGCTAACACTGGATCAAAGTGATAGACAATAAGATCTCCATTGATCATGTTGGCCTTTGCAGAATTATTCAGTATCAACATCATGTCTTCAAATATATTGGTCCAATTGATTTAGACAGAGTAACATGCTTTGGGCAGTGTGTTGAAGGTGGAGAAGAGGGTAATGAGTTTTACTGCAATGAGGAAAGATAACTGCTGCGTTGGCTCATAAAGTCGACTCCAAAGACAAATTTACTGCAGACTTGGGCAAATGATGTCACGCCATGGCTTGAACATGTAGGACAGTGCTCTCTGAGACATACAGGCGGCTGCAGTCTGAAGCATGACTAAGTCTCCAGTTTGAATCTTGGACATCTTGGACTGGGTTTGGAAAATCTGGGCTGTAGCGAGACGAATTATCCTCAACCGGTAACTTAAATTGTATATGATATACTATAGCAAAGGTTGCTGCCAAATAAACATGAAGGTTAGTTATTGTTTCACTTTCCAGCTGCAGGTGACAACAACAGGTCAAAATGAAGACACTAGACACAAACAGCACACGTGTTTCCAAATTGAACTTTACAAGGGTCTATAAAAGATTTTTAAAAAGTATATTTTAATTAAATAAAATGTTGAATATGGACTGTACCAATAACCTGACTACCTCGTGTTGTGGTGCACGGTTTTTAATTGAACATACCAAGCGATTAACTGAGCTCTCTACCACTGTAACCTAAATAAAGACACTCAGAAAGTAAACTAAGCGTTCACAGCCCTGCTACTGGCTCTATAAGGCTGCATTTAGACACAGTGGTGCTTATTTATATTTTAGTCTGGACCAAAGTGGTGAACTGACCAACCAACAGACCAGTGAACTGACTGGGAGACCAACATTGCTACACCGCTAGCATGGATGAAAATGTAGAGTTTCTTTATAGTCAGTTTATCTGTCAAAGGATAAACCCATAAGTCTAAAATATATAGGCGTAGACCGTTGAGCCCTGTATGTGCGCATATAAGGATGTATATATGCTGATTCAGAGTGGGCGGGCCACAGCTTGCTGTTTTATATGGAACTCAGTGCCAGAGGAAGGGTTCTGGGTGTGTTCATTAGGTAGATAAAGGAATTCACCTACAGGCCAAATGCTAATGCTCTTGGGGCAGACTGCATATGTTGTTCATACTGACTGGGCACAGACATGGTACTGTCCATAGTATTGCTGTTGCAGTGAAAATAAAGACTTAGCAGTATTTATGTACACATCTCTCTCTCCAGCATTACCTCTTCACTCTGTGCTCCTCATTGCCCCTACTTTTAGTTAAAGCAGCATCATTGATTCTAGATGTGGGGATTCTCTAGTCTTACAACAGTTGTGCTGCAGTTAGTAATTATAATCTTTCTCTGGTAGGCTGCAATCAAATCACATCCACTTCTGTCTTGTCTTTATTTTCGAGAACACTAGTCATGGCTTCAAAATGTTTTTATTGTTGTTGATGTAGTCACAAGTTAGCACTCGAGCTGGGCGTTCAGCCATGCTGCCTGAGTCCAGGCAAGTCAGCAGAAAAGCCAACCTGCAGCTGCAGTTCATAAATACTTTCAATGTATTTAGCTGTGGAATACGCTCTAGCTGTGGAATGACACCCACTCAGTGTTTTGTCATTTGGCCTCTCACAGCATGTTGCTTTGGTGTTTCCGGCAGCAAGAAATGTCTTGTTAAATGATATCAGTCCTTCAGGCACGGAGACACAAAAGTATGAGAGGTTTCAAAACACATGAATGCCAGTCTAACTCTAATCCAAACCTCCAGGTAATATTTGATATGTGACTCTCCTTCAGAGAAAAGTGCATTGAAATAAAGACCTAAAAAGTAAAATTTGTATTTTTTAACAAACATCTCAAATGCCTGTCCACCAACCAGTTGTCCAATATTTCTTTCCAAACAATTCCTCTTGGTTTTGGAACAGACATGCAGCATTAGCTCAGAAATCACGCAGTAAAGACTGACTTCTGCAATGGCTGTAAAAGTAGGTTAGTGGTTTTAAACAAACAAATCCTTGTGCCCAGTCAGTTAAATTGGAGCACCATCATTGGATACAGGCTGGGGTGGTGTGGGTAGGCCCAGCTGTAATGGCAGACAGCTTCCTTAGCAGAGTTGGGATTTTTTTTTTTTTTTTCCCTTCTTCAACACTTTGAACTGTGAGAACGAAGCTTAGAGCTGCTGAGACTTCAGACCAATGGAGCTTTTTCCCACATGCCGTCATCCCATTTCCCTCTGGGATAGAATTGCCCGTTGGGTAGTTGAGAGTGGACTTGGTTGAGAAATTGAAGAGGAAAAACAGTTAGCCCTTGACAATAATTTAGGGCTTAGTATCAAACAAACCTGCAGCTGTAATATCCTTTACTAATGTTACAGAACTGCTGGCATAGTCAACAATTTCCTGATGTTCAAAATGGCTGCCTTAGGGCCCTTTACTCGAGACTTCAAATGAAGGGTCCTTAAAGCAGGGGCAGGGAACAAGCTGTAAACACAACAGCAGCATACTATGATCTCGCTGAAACCTGCCAACTAAGGCAGGAAACAAAACTGATGTAAGCATGAGACTGAAGCAAGGTTATGGGCTGCAAAAAGAAAAACAAAAGCTGAAAGGCGCTAAAACGCTTCATAGAGCTCGGAATTTCAGAGTTAGGTGATATTTCTCTTTTGGTTCTCCTCTCTCTCGCATTGCACAATCACGTTATCCACTATTTATATAAAAATATTGACAAGAACAACTTTAAAACTTTTTTTGTTGTTGATTTAACATAATCACTTTAACAAAGCTCCGACCATAAGTGGCTTGCTTACATCACAATTAACCATTTTGCTAACCATTCTGCTGTGCTTTAGAAATACACAAGTCTATTTTTTTCTACTCCAAGCGATCACTGGTTTCTAATGAATTTTAGTCATGCTAGCTGCAGGGCAGGGCCTATGGGATGGCAATGTCTGTCAGCCAGTGAGTCACTTGGTTGGTCTACCACTTTGGGCCAGACTGAAATATCTCAATAATATCTCAACAACAAAGCTGTACTTCTGTTTGTTTGGTACTTTTAAGTTAGCAGTTCAGCACACTAAACTATGATGCAGAACATGGTAAACATTTTGGTAAACAGCATTTTGCTGAGAGTACCACCGTGCTCCTGTACAGCCAGGCAGAGCTTTTATGGTGTGGTATATAAATAAGCAGATTTGTGAAACACGCTTGAGTTTTGCACAGTGAACATCAAGTCTTCAACACTTTTGTCAAAGTTTTTTTATATAAGTCCTCACCTTTACAACAATAATGTGATGCTGGTAAACATTAATGCACACTTTGTGTTCACTATGATGGAACATCAGTATGTGATCCACAAGAGTAAGTGATTTACAAACTGTGTGGAAGTACACAGAAACCAGCGGACAACCATAAACTATAAAGACCTGAAACATGGGAACACACGAATATGATCCTTATGATCCTTCCTATGACTGTTTCATTGCGGTGTGTGTTTCCACACCAGTATGGTGATGTGTTGTTTCTGCTTGTTCTCTTTTTTGGACAATTTTTTGCTTGTTCTGTCTCACTGTCTGTCTCATTGTCTGTCTGTGTGTCTAACCCCTTCCCTTCCTCCAACTGAAATTTGTGCCCTCCTCAACACACTCACTCACTCACTCACTCACACACACACACACACACACACACACACACACACACACACACACACACACACACAC
>JBBMJY010000014.1:4782966-4796900 GCA_037833715.1 Toxotes lorentzi
ACGCGCGCACGCACACACACACACACACACACACACACACACACACACACACACACACACACACACACACACACACAGACTCTTTCTCTCAAAACACACACTCACTGGCTGACTCATTTTGTGCAGTCAGCATAAAGAGACGTTACTAAAAATGACTGAAGATGTTTTTATTCTTTAGGTCCTCTCAGACTCACGGGGGACATTTAGAAAATTCCTGTCTCCTCTTAACACGGTCTGTTTAGCATTTCTGAACAGTAATGATGCAAATTACCTCCCTTAATGCCCACAGCTATTTGGAAAGAGTGGATCACTGCACCAAATGATGTACTGACACAGCAGCAGAGGAAAATTACTGTAAATCACAACTAGGTGTAAGTTAGGACAACTAAACTAACTCAGAGGTGTTGGTGGAATACTTTCTTTAAGTTGATAATAGATAGATGGCAGGAAATGAGGCTGAGAGAAATGGGGAATGACATGCAACAAAGGTCCCCAGCTGGACTTTAACTCCCCCCCTCGCCTTGGCCACATGGACACCACAGCTTTTTAGATATTAAATGCGTTGCTCATCTGTTAGTACAGGCTGTAGAGGACATCCGTCAAACCCCACAGTCATCTCAGCAGCTGTCTCTTCCTTGTTTCTTTCCTGTCAGCTCTCTCTTACCACTGATAAAACAGTAAAACTAGAAGCTACCGTTATTGTAACACAGTCCCTGGACATGGAGACATGACATTTTTAGCCAAAAGAAAACTATTAATTTCCATGGTGCTTAATTAATATACAAACTCCATCATGATATAGAATCTCTTCCGACATATTTACCACATTAATAAAAAGAGAGGATATTGTGATCCCAGGGGAGGAAAGCTTGTGTGGGCCACTATTTTTGCACTCTTGTATAGAGTTTTAAATTTGCTAATGCCAAATCTCTGCATGCGTCATCTGTCAGCTCTATGTTTGTCAGATTAGTACACAACCTTTCTCCTTTTAACATCACATTATACATTGTTATGTTGTAATTATCTGCTTTAATTACCTCCACTCTTATTTTCATGTTATGCTCTGCACTACTTACCATCTACTCTTGCCTTGTACAGTATTTCTTTTCTTAGGTTTGATCGGGTTCATGTTTTGTCTGCCTGATTATTGCTTTGATTTGAAATGGCTTATAATGTTTTAAATGGCTAATTCAAAATCTGGCAAACAGATGGAAACTAGCAACACATTTTGGCAACAGTAACGCTGATCAATGCTGTGGACCCAGTGAAAATATAAATATATGTAACTGCACAGTGATTTAATCAGCAGTCTACTCCTTGTTTTGGTTGTCTGGTGGTGTTGGTGCGTGATGCTGTTTTGACGTGTTTGCCAGCTGCTTTGGCTGAAGCAGACTGAACCAGGTCAGAGAGGAACTTGAAGTCTGAGTTTTCATCGAGTCATTGCCATGTTTCCTCTGGCAGACAGATTAAGACTGCAACAGTGCCAACAGATTTTTCACATTATCTCACTCCTACTCAGTTTACTGTCATCTCTACGATAAGGCTCTTTGTCTTTCCCTTGCTCCTTTCCTCCCTTCCTTCTCTTTTGTTTCTTTTCTCGCAGCCCTCAAATGGCAGAAAGCCAAGACACATGTTTTTTTTTTTATCTTGCTCTGAGAATCTATCAATTGAGAAAACACTGTCGCCCAGCTTCAGCGATTTGCTATGACATAACTTCAAACTGCTGTTGGGCACAATCACTTTGTCTGCAAATTATAACGCCCCTCACCTCTCAAAACCTTTATTTTCTGTGTCCATCCAAACCCCAAACTTCTGAACTTCAGGGCTCAGCTCAGACCATTAAATTTAGATCAAAGAATTGAGGGGGTAAAAAGGGCACCACATAAAATGCTTTCATAAAGAATCATAGAATAAAATGGCCCACTTCCTTTCCCAACAGTGTTTGAACAGGTGAGTGAAACTGCAAGCTAGGCCTCAGTCCCACGACTGCAGCCACCTCAGACAATCGAACTGTTCCAAGGCAAACAAGAACCATTGTGGTTCAGAAATAAAGATAAGCAGCAAAAAACCAAAGGTGGGAGTCCTCAGATTCACCCTGATGTTAAATAAATACTCGGATAAATGATCCCCACACCTCTAAACCACTATTAGCTGCAGGAAAGTTTTACCAGACTTTATATTCTTTACTCTTTTTTTTCCCCCTCCACTGTTGCTGTAATGGAACAATCTGCATAAGAAACTGGCTCCTGCCATTCCTTCAGGTTAGAGGTCTCTATGTGTGTGTGTGTGTGTGTGTGTGTGTGTGTGTGTGTGTGTGTGTGTGTGTGTGTGTGTGTGTTGCCTGTTGAATCCTTGTGTGACTCTCTGTTTACGCTGCACATTTTGCTGGACATCCAAACTAAACACCCCCACCCCTCCACCTCAAGCTTTTTTCTTTTTTATTTTGGGAGGATTTTTTGTTTAGCTTGTAAGGTCTTGTCCTCTTTCTTTGCTCCGTCAGCCTCACAGGAATGTAAAGCCTGGATGTGGGGGGAACAAGTCACACTGAGAAAATGCTAGCATAGGATGTTTAGTTGGCCCACATTCTCTATCTGTCCAGACTAGGTGAGGGAAAAGTTGAAACTTACATAACATGTATATGTTATTGTGGATGCTTTATTGTATTTGGAGTCGATACTCCAGCATGGGTGGCCCATGGGAACCCAAACCTGATCCTCAAGCCTCATTTCTACAAAATTCTTGCTTCCTTTGTAGTAGCTTACCCACTTCTGGGCAATCAATCTGCTTGTTTTCTTTGGATTTTTGAGCGCTGAAGTCTGAGTACGAGCTGAACTACAATGGCTACTGTTGCTCATGCTGCAAGGCGAGTCTGCAAGGATTAAAAGAAACATTGTCCAATTTGTGTACATTCAGTCTCCCAAACCAGAGTCTAGTTTGGCAGGATAAAAAGCCTTGAATGACTGAGGCATGATGGGAAAGCCCCTCATATACCCGGGCTATGTCTACCCCAAAATCTCCCACCCTCAAAAAAAAAAAAACCCTCTCAAGTGTGGACAAATAATTACCCCTCCTCTGCCAAGCAATAACACAATGATACCAAGGGGTATAACCTCAGCAACACTCAATTGCAGAAAAATAACATTAGTCACCATTCATTTCCATTTTAAGTTTTTTCAGTGAGAAATGGTTCATTCTGTTTATTGTGTCTAGCTGTGATAGTCTAGTTTGCTGGGAACTGATACAACTAAAAGGTAAACTAGGATAACAGAGTCACTGTTTAGTCTAGTTCACATTATTTCCGCATAACAAATCATGACAAAATTTGCCATCAATGAAAATATTTGCCTCCTACATCATAAGTTGAAGAATTTCCTTTACAGCCAGAGTTGTTTTATGTAAAACATTAACCTTTAAAATGATTTACTGTCTAATATCACAAATAAAAGTGCCTTCTTGAAGTCAACAATAAAGGTATTGACTTAGAAGGGCTTCATAAATCCAGCTAATCCCTGTGGATAAAAATTGGTGCTGACCTTCTGTCCCACACAAAGAAACTGCAACACATCAGCACTGGCCAGTTCTAGTGTGTGTTAGTCAGCACCTAGAATAACATTTAATCTGCCTTGCTCTTTATTCTAAGTAAACTTCATCCTCTAAACAGGCCTCTAGTTTTATTACGGTCAATTAGCTCATTTCCCATGTGTCATCTCTCTGGCTCACTCGTTAGCTAACGGATGACCTGCTGACTGGTCACATCGTGCCAGAAGCCCTCTCCCTTAATGCTCACACTTAATAAAATTGCTACGAATACACACAGACACTCACACACATACACACAGTCGACTCAGAGGAAATTAAGGCAGCTCCATGGGGAGTTGTTTTTTTTTTGTTTGTTTTTTTTAAATAATAGTCCAGTTTTATGGACGTTACCCTGGGGAGACCAGAACCTGTTTCCTCAGCCTTCAGGGTCTCATTCAGGATCCAGAGGTGTTCTAAATTACACACCAGACCACGCCACCAGCCTCTTTTATCTTACCAGTACATAACTGGCCCCTAATGTATAGTGCAGGCTAATTGTTTTTAGTTATTCCCTCAGTGGTGTACATAAACAGGAAGGTCCATGCTCTTTAAGAAATTAAATATTATTTCCTCCAAGGTCTTATAACAGATAAAGGATGGTTTAACTTTCTATCTGTTGCTGGCCAGACAAATAAATAGCATTCAAGCCCTAGAGCGAAACTACGGAACAATAATACTAATAAACAATAATACTCCTATCAAATAAACAAAAGACAAGTCTTTTTGTTACACCTAGTTGTGATAGATACTAAAGTTGCTCAAATAAGTTAAACAATTGTGCTCTGCTCAGAACACATGCAGCTTGTTCTTCATGTTGCGGAGCTAATGACTTTACCCCCTGTCGTTCTTGGCTTACAAAGCTGTATTTTTCTTGTTTTACTGCTCTACCATATGGAGATCAGTGTGTGTCTGAAAAATAGCTTAGGCCTTGGTATTTGGTTTGAGTTCTTGCTGAACAAATCATTTGCAACTCACGGATGCATACAGAAATTATATTTTACAGCGGCTATCTGTTCTATCTTCCAACCATGCTATTACAGCCTTGAACTAATGTTAGCTGTGCTGCTTTTAACTGTAACTATGTAACTGTATTTGCATCCAGGGCTGTTGTGCACAACTCGTAACTTGATTTAACTTGTTTCAGGGATGTTGAAATGTTTTATTTTAATGGTTTTCCCTTTTTCCTTGTCTTAGGTCTGGCAGTGTGAAGAATCACTGGGAGGAAATCTACTACTTTGTGGAGAATTTAGCTGAGAAATTCAAAAGGTAAGAGCATAAACACGTATGTAAAACGTGGTGAGACGATTAACCCATCAAATATATGGGGAAAAAAGTGGAACTACATAGGTGGACTGTATACTCGGACACTGGAAAGGAAATTTCACAAATGGACTACAAGTCTCTAGACACTAAACAGCCTTGTTGCCTCAGTACTCGACTTCCTGTAGCCCCGAAATGTAGATCACTGAAGAGAAAGCCACACTTAGCACACCAGTCACCCTGGTAAAGCAAAATGAAACCTCCCTGCAGCTACAACTGGCCATATGCTAAGTCGCTCAGCATCCAGGCTCTCTGCAGTAGCTGGGCTGATGTCTGGGGGCAGTGGGGTTACCAGTGGGGTTACCAGCAGTGACAACAGGCTGGAACGTCTTTATGTATATGACCAGTCTTGGTTTAACGACCTCTTTAGACTGAGAGGAGGGCAGAGCGTTATGAATGCTGGGTAACGTGTGGTGGATGCTTTAAATGGACGAGGCTGGTGAAAAGTGACATAATTCTATAGCTGAAATATATTTGAGCATCAACTATAAAACGGCTCAACTGAACCACTAAAACAGGCAAAAACTACATTTTAACGCAATGCAGCACTAGAAAAGTAAGTATGAAATAAAATGCAGTATTTCAACAAACGGCTGCATCTGTCCCTCAGCTCATGGGTGGCTTTGTTTTGTGTCCGTATTGTCAAAGCACCTGTAGCTTTGCGTTTAGCCAAAACAAACCACCAAGCCCTCCTCAAAGTTTCAGTGTCAAACAAACATGAGAAAGTTTTAAACAGCTCAGACTGACCTATTTTCTCCCACAAACAAAACGCTTTTCACTTCAGATAGTTCAGCATGCGTGTGTGTGTTTACATGCATGTAACTCTTTTCTAAATATAGTTTTTCACCGGTAAACAACAACAAACATTGTCACATCTGAGGATTGTGTGACGTAGTTTGAATGTCAGCGAAGACACTGTCACGCACAGGGAGCAAAAACCCTGATACAAACCCATGCATGGTGTCTCTTTGTGCTTTAAAGTGTTGGGCTGCGTTCAAAACAACAAAATAATTCATGCACAGACTGCTGGAGTGACCTCAGAGGAAGTGAGATAATTTATCCTCAATGAGACATTCATTGTTTAATAAAAGGACTCGCACTTTGTTCGTTTTAATCCTGGCATGAAACTAAAGCAAATGATGGGTTACTGCCAGTTATTTTATGATGCTGAAGGAAAACATTATGTTGCTTTCTAAGTATTTTTTGCAACCAAATATTGACGCAACTGAAATGATAAATCAGTCAGATGATGTAAAAATATTTGGATCATTGATACTACATGTTGTGCAAGGTGGGTGATCACCAACCAGCAGCCAGATGCTTTGGTAAGTATGAGTAACTGGTTACATCAGTAACTGCTGGTTAATCTGTGGGGATTTCTGCACAACACTCATGTGCTGATGCCACCCCCCCCCCCCTGTTTTTCCTGTTCCAGTCCAATGCTGAGGATGTCCTTCATAACATTCTCCTCCAGAGCATCCACCATCATGAAACTGACAGAAAAGAGGTAAATTAAGTTACAGTCTGTTGATTAAATCATGAATTTACGCAGCTATTTAACGTAATGCAACTAACTGCAACTGACAGACCTAAGCTAAATCTGTGCTCTAAATAAATGTTATTCTAACATGGAGAAACAATCAGCCTTAAAGTAAACTCAAACCAGAGTGAAAGCAGATGCTCTCCAAGCTGACATGAAGCTGAAAATGAGCCAGTGTCATCATGTGACTGTTGTTACATGAATCTCAGTGTTATTTTGTGCTAGAGTTTTGTGTGTGAGGTGGAACTCTATTGACAACTATTGCATAAGCTGAGATTCCATTGCCAGGAAAGAGGAAAAAAAAAAAAACCAAAACATGTTATGAGACACGAGTTGTTTTTCAGTTCTGGGATTTTTATTCAGTCTTTGCTTTATTGTGAAATATTGGATACTTTTGTCTCTTTGGGCCTCGATCATCTATTGAAATGAAAGCAAGGGCCCCAACCAGACACTGCTTTGTGTGAGAGGTCACAAGCCAAAAAGACTGGGATCCACTAGCTTAAACTTTAGCGGCACATGTTTAATAAAGGTGTATCTGTGAAGTAAGAACTCAGAATTGTACTTAACTACAGTGTTTGAGTTAACCTGACAAATGTGTGAGAGAAAGGACAAAACTGCAGATCAAATGTGTCTTCACCGGAATCTATTCTGTCGTGTCTCCTCTTTGCAGAGTGGACATCAGAAAGGGACTGAATGCTCTGAAGAGGGAGATTCCAGGTGGAGACACATTCATGCACCTGGGATTGCAGAGGGTAAATCTTTGTTGTTTTTATGATATGTTTTGAGCTAAAAGTAAATCAGAGTTCAATTAATTAATTGTTTCAATCTGAAACTTTGGTATTTCCTGACGATCTGACCCGGAAAATATCTTCTTATTTAAAGGCTAATGAGCAGATACAACACGAGAACTTTGGTAAGCATGAAATTACTTTTCTCTGTGTAACTTCAGGCTAAATTGCATTATGTTGAAGTTACAGCACAGCCATGTGTTTTTTTTTCCAGGCACGGCCAGTGTGATCATTGCACTGACAGATGGAGAGCTTCAGGAGCATCAGCTCATCACTGCACAGCAAGAGGTAGCAGCTTCATACTGTAGTTAAAGCTGAAGGAACGGGGTTGTTCTGAAGCAGGGAGACTCTCATTACTTTATTTCTGAAAAATAACAGATTTATTCCCTCTTTCTAACAACAGGCAGAGAGAGCCAGGTCTCTCGGAGCTATTGTGTACTGTGTTGGTGTCAAAGACTTCAATGAGACACAGGTAATACATGTTCCAATGCAACAAATCTATGCTACATTTGACTGGTTAACATATATATATCCCATACATGTCATACATCTGTTTTGAAATCTAAATAACTCCCTAAACTTCACTGTATTTATCTTTAAAATCTACAAGCCAGTTAGTTTACCATGCATGTGCTTTACCGCATGTGCTCAGGAATCCAGGGCTGCATCCAAAATGCTGTTACCTCCATGTTGCACACTGTAGTGTGTATTCAATGGTCCCTGAGCAGTTTGGCTAACCCATAATTTAAAATTTCCTGAAAACCAACTCGAGTGATTTCTAGCTCTGAGCTGCCTCTAAGGCCTCTCAGATGCCAACACATTAGACTGGACTGGAGACGTGTCTGTGATTTGAATTATCCTGAACATTTTAAACAGCTTCAACACGATGAGGAGGATGAGTCAGGTTCCTGTGTATAATGTGACGGACGTTTGAGAGCTAAGCGATTGTTCGGTCGTGGGGCCTGGTTGTCCTTCAGTAACCAGACACAGTTGGCTTCAACCAGCTTCCTCAAATTCAGTGAAAACCCCATTTGATTAACCATAAATTGACCCATTATCTGATTGTGAATGACGTGTGATTAGAAATGTGAACGGGGTGTGAATGAGAGAGTTCATACTCTTAGAACCACCTGTATATTTAAGGCCAGTTTGTGCTTGTTATGATAATATCACATTTCAGCCAGTCAGTGAACTGAACGCTGGGGAGATCACTTACCTCCCATAGTATCAGAACAACAGTCCTGACAATGGTGGAGAAATTTAATTTTCCAGAATTAGCTCATTCACTGGTCATGTTGTTGAGGACTGATTCTTCTTTAATTATTCTCTTAATTATTTAATTCCATCCACGCCTCTGTCTCTCTTCCTATAGCTGGCAACTATTGCAGACACCATCGAGCATGTGTTTCCTGTCCTGGGTGGCTTCCACGCCCTCCGGGGTGTCATTGATTCGGTAAATAAATACTTCTCTGTGCAGGGAAGCTAAATCTGACAGACGTCAGATGTCGCTGACGTGTGCTCTGTGCCACTAGAATTAACCTTTACTACCTATTTAGACATTGAAGAACAGACTTCAGAAAACAGTCAAAAATACGAATACACACGCTTTCAGTTCTACAGTGCTGGTGCATGAAGTGTACATTTTCAGACAGTATGTTTTCAACTTAAACATTCAAGAGAAAAAGCTTTAGAAAAAGGGTTAGGACATCCAGTGTGTTTGGCGAACTGCTAGCTGAAGTGGCTGGAGTGTAAACTTCTCCAAATACTCTAAAGAGCCAGACAGAGATGAGGAACCTTAACTCTGACAGCCTCTACACAGAAGGTCAAAGCTGCATTAGTCGTGAGCAGGGCTTTCTTTTTTTTTTAACCCGTGACCTTACAAGATAATGTATTAGCTAATACATAAGACAAAGACACCGCCCTTTAACACCACCCTCTAAACTCTTCGCACATCCCTTTAGGACAAGGAAGAATCCAAAGCTCTACAAGTCTATGGTGCCCAGTTAAAGTTGCTTAGCTATGACTGGAGAGTCACTGTGAAAGCAGATTGTTGTCACTGCTGAAAGTTGATATCTTTCTTTTCTCCTCATTTCCCCTGCAGATCATCAAGAAATCCTGCATTGAAATTTTGGCAGCAGAGCCCTCCAGTGTGTGCGCAGGAGGTGATAAGCTAAAAACACACACTCACACCCACACACACACACTCACAAACTGAACTCAGTCCCTCCTGAGTCACTGACACAGATGCCAGCCCGCCATCCTTTCTCGAAGTGTGTTAATTTCATCACTGGGTGCCTCGTTTCTCCTTCTCGCACTTCACTAACGACAATCCCAGACTGAAAAACGACCATGAATCTGCATCCAGGTCACTTACAGGAAATCTGTTGGGACAGGGTACCGCAGTGGGAATAATATCACAGGGTCTCATTAAAAGGGATTAACTGTGAGAGAGCAACAATGGTGAGATTGGCTGCAGCTGAAATATAAAATAGACAACATCCTTTAGTGTCCTGCCAAGAAAAAGATTATGACAGTTAAAGCAACATTAAACAGACATTAAAAGGCACAAATGAACAGATAAAAGCAGGGGTTGATTAAACATTTTTGGCAAAAAGCTAAAGGGCTTCTACTGTTTTTCTCATCTGCTTTGGCCTTTTATTAGGCAGTGAATTACTTCTACCCTTTAAAAGGGAAAGTATTTCACTTGAAACTGAATAGTATTTACTGGCCTGAAGTTACAGCGAGTGCTGAACTGTTCAGCTCAGTCCTGCGGGTTCTGTCCCATCTCTGTATTTTCCCTGTGGTACGTACAACACTGTAATGGTTTACGTTCATGTCCAGAAACGGTGTAGTCTTGAACATGAAAATTAGCTTTGTGTACAATATGTATGATATCAGATGCCTGCTAAGTGTTTGAAATATAATAATGTTAATGTTTGTTGTGCAACCAGAGTCTTTCCAAGTGGTGGTGAGAGGAAACGGTTTCCTCCACGCCAGAAACATCGACCAGGTGCTCTGCAGCTTCAAAATCAACGAGACCATTACAGTCAGTGAGTAGATCCACTCTTTTATAGTACGGTTTATAGTAATCTTGTCTTTATCTTCAGTCGTTTGAACCTGTGTTTTTCTCTTTGGGAGTGTGGGACTGTACAAAATGACCATACGACAGTCACCTAACAACACAATATATTTGCAATGTGGATCCCAAAAAGCAGATTTTCACTAAAAGAAGATCGTCTCATATCTTTGTACGGCAGGGAAATAGTCACATGTAAATGTAAAACCTTTTGGCACAAAATATCAGCTTTTGACAAATTTCTATCTATATTAATCAATGACAGTATTGATCAAACTCAATTTGTTTCACCCCTGCAAGTACCTTTACATACACTGGAGCAACTGGACTCTACTTCAGAGGAATATACAGTTCATTCATCAAAATTCTGTCTTTGTCTCCCAGATGAAAAGCCGGCTGGAGTAGAAAACACGTTCTTACTGTGTCCAGCTCCTGTCATTGATGAAGTTGGGAAGTAAGTGCCTCTTTTTAACGACTTCATGATAATTTCATTTGTTCTCATTTGATCCCCTTTAAATTGCCTCTCAGGTGAAAGCGCTTACATTTCACGCCAAGTGGCTTCCATGTGCATCTCAAAGCACATTCTTTGTTTCAAATACAGAAAAACACATGTATGCATACACGTGTCTAAGTGCACAGACCATAAGAAGCCTGCCATACATTATCCCTATCCATGGCTGCATTCCTCTTCTGTAGATCCCAGTACAGCTTAGCAAAATATAAGGGGTCCTGCAGCCACGCTAGCACATGTGGTGCTAAACCCCTCATGCATTTGTCCCGCTTCTGTCCAGAATTAGAACTGAACAGTGAAAACACTTGCCGAAGCTTCCCTGCAGAAAGACAAGACTAGAAACCGCAAGAAACTGCAAGAACCAGATTCATGGTGACACTCAATTCACAGGCCCTTGTCTTGTCAACAGTTAATGTAGACAGTATGAAAACTTTTGTTCTAATCAGAACACATTGTGGTGTTTTTTTGTGGTGCGAGAACACACTGATTTGAACTTCAGACACAGTTTACTGCTGCTGGCCTCAGACTGGGATCAGGGAGAGAAGGTCTGATTATAGTGGACTGCGTGAGGTCGATTGACATTAGCACTAAAAATCCAGTTTGTTGTAATCACTTCAGTGTTCCTGTTCATGGGGGAAAAAAAAAAAAAAAAAACAGGAGGAAGGTGACAGGTTGTGAAAACTAAGACTACTGAGGTTAGTTTACACGAACACCACATGACGGTCGCACGATTTTCTGGTGTAACCCCAGCAGCAGCGAGAACTGCTCCTCATCAGTTGACCGTATTCTCCTTTTAGAGCCCGACCATGTTCCAACATCAACAATCCACAAACCTCTCTAACCTAAGTCTTTATGGGAAGAAAAGTACACCAGGCCACAGAATATATGCTTTAGTGGACGGTGGTTAAAGACTTTAAACACACAGAGACAATAAATGGAGGAGAGGTCCAGTCTTTCTTTGCACATTGTCTTGTTTCTTTGACTCGGACTTTCAAGCTTTAATCAACACCTTGGCAGAGAGGCGGTAAAACTACGGGTACATCGTGTGCCGTTGACTCTCGTAAACGTCCCACTGAGTCAGTTCATTTCTGCCTTTGTATGTTTTTGCTGTTCGTGCCTGAAACTTTCCATCGCTTTATGCTCGAACACTTAACTTCTGGACTCTCTGATCCCACACTTATCTTTCCTCCCCCCTCTCCCTCCTCTTTCTCTCCACCACAGTCTTTACTTTTGGTGCCACGGTGGCTCTTTTCACCGCCTCACCGGTTGTTTTCCACCCACCCCCCTCCACATTCCCTGCCTGTCTACTTGCCCGTCTGTTCATTTTTCTCTCTATCTGTCATTTATTTATCTTTGTCATGCTGAACCTCCCTCTTTCATCCCCCATCAGTCTTCCACTCTCTTTCAGCTGTCTCCTTGTCTAGTTTTTAGCTGATCAAAGCAGTGTAGCAGCTACCCTGGTCTTTCAAGTGTGTGACCATGTGTGTTTGCATGCATCCTGATTCTCGGCAGGGTGGAAAAAAAAAAGAGCCTTTCAGAGAGTGTTTAAACTGCTCCACTGAAATCCAGACCAATGAAGTTGGGTTTTGGCTGATTAACATCCCTAAACAGTGAATTATATTTGGTATTTGAGAATGATGTTGTCCCTTTACTCAAAACCCAACCTGTCTTGATGAAATTGGTCTTTCTGCCTCTTCTACCAATAATTTTTTTCATGTATAATTGAATGTAGTACAAAATATGAGCTCTAGAAGGAGGATTTTGCCCTTTTATTCTGAGGCTCTGACGCCAAAACCTGGCATCCTGCAACTGACATTTTAGACTGACTAAATATATCCAGCTGGAAACATCTGGACATGACATAATGAGTCCAGGCTATGTAAAGCCACTTGTTTAAGTGCTGTAATGTAGGTTTTTCTTTTAAGGCAGGGTGACACACACGACCTAATGAGTGGCAGATGACTGTCTGTCTGCCCTGTCTGTTTCATTTCCTTGCTGAAGAGTTGTCTGACACAGCGCTGTACAACAAACATTTCCTGCCCGCTGCTTTGTTTCTCCTCCACATCCTCAAATTCACACTGGTCAGTTTTCTTCTCGTCATTGTTTCCTCTCATAACCCTTTCTCTTCCTTTAATCATCAATAAAAATCAAATGAATTAAGTCAATTGACCATAGTGAACTACACCCACACTGGATTATTGCTTCCAGAACAAGCAGAATTCTGCCATAAATACTAGCAACATAACCAACTCTGTATCAGTCCACCACAGAAAACAGAACCTAAAATGAAAAAACTTCTACCGTCCGTCTGCCACTGAGACTGACAAGGATTTATGCTATTTATATGAAACTCTGTCCATTTGTGCAATTTTAGTATGTTGTGGCACATTTACACTGCTGTGGTCACACTTTAACCACACACCAAAAACATGACCACAAACCGATACTTCTTTAGCTCTAAGATTGTCTTGAAGTTTCAGTCCTTCAGTAGACAGCTGTTTGTTTTCAGCGGGGTACAAATGCTGTTGATCATGAAGTTCACCCACTAACCCGACTTTTCTTTCTCTCTCCACATATTTTTTTTAAGCCAGACAGCTCTGTGAGGCAAAGACAGAGTAAAGACAGGTTTATCGGTCACATGGCCTGCTTTCCATCTGTCAGAGCTCATTCACATCCACCTGGTCCTCGACCAAAATAAGAGCTGAAGGGATGGGGGTACAGGGAGGGGTCAGAGAGCATGCCTTTCATCCACATGTTTTTAAGAACAGGACTGCACGTGAAATTCTCAGAATTGTTTTTCACCGAGTTGGAGGAGGAAGGGATTCAGCCCATCCAGAAAAACTCACAGCTCCAAAAACTGCAAGAGCTACACGCAGAGATCACAGAGCAGACACATGTTAGAGATTCTCATTCCCCAGAGTGCGATTAGTATGATGTCATGTCACAAACATGCAAAAACATAATCTGAAGGCAGGTTTTGTTCCAATCCATCTCTCCTTTTCTGGCCTCCGTGCCTGCTGTGTTGCTCACTGGGTCACAAGATCATCCGTGTGAGGGGGGGGGGGGGAGGGGGGGGGGGGGGGGGGGGGGGGGGGGGGGGGGGGAGGGGGGGGGGGGGGG